>ULGQ01000001.1:2911779-3012953 GCA_900519045.1 Yarrowia divulgata | reverse complement strand
TTGAAAACAATATTACGACAGTCTCGGCCATTGTAAACAAGGGACCATTTTTGCCTGGGCCGAGCCGTGACCCTGGTTCGGTTTTATCAGGCTCCAAAGTGTGACGCTCCTCGGGACTCATAAGCTTGGTAGCACTGGCGGTGCTGTCAATGGCTCTTGTAGCCTAACGTGAGACAAGAACGATCCCTCTTCAACAGTCCGACAACTAGGTGTCCCTGGCTATCGAGTATTCATTATCCGAAGTCATTTGGAGTATTACTGGTGTTGTGGGGGAAGAAGTTAAAAAACGTGTTGGGAGCGCGCAACGTGTGCAAAGTGGAAAATGGCTTTTACTTTTGAGACCGTACTGTATGAGGAACAGGTCGAGGGCGGATGGTGCCTTGAGAGGAGATTGAAAGCAGTTTGGAAACAACCAATAAGAACAATCAAGGCTTCCACTAGGATATCACGTGACTTTAAATCGTTCTGCGGACTCCGACTTCTCATATATATCCAGGAACACTCTCAAATCCCCACTACTGCTGCCCTCGTCGGCACGTGACCTGAAACTTACCCTTCCGAATGGCCTAGAAGTTTTGGGAGTCTGGCGTGTACGTTTACCTTTAGGGTGTGGTGGGAAATTATTACCAGTACAGATCAAGTGAAAACACACCTTACTGTGCATCACAAGTTATACACACCACACACACAAGATGGCCCAGCAACAGACAATGCCCATGCCTGACATGTCCAATGCCATTGTGGCTCAGGACGAGATGGGACGGCCCTTCATTATTGTCAGAGAGTGAGTACCCACCGAAACTACCAGCACACGAACCAGGAGAGAGGGAGGGAGGTTCGAGGGTGGCAACTGCCTTCAACACGTCAGGATCACACGCTAACACATAGTCAAGGAAAGAAGAAGCGAGCACACGGAATTGAGGCCGTCAAGAGCCACATTCTGGCCGCACGAACCGTGTCGGATATCGTCAAGACTTCTCTGGGTCCCCGAGGCCTGGACAAGATTCTCATTTCGCCCGACGGAGACATCACCATCACCAACGACGGAGCCACCATCATGAGCCAGATGGAGATTGAGCACCAGATTGCACGACTTCTGGTCGAGCTCAGTCGGTCTCAGGACGACGAGATTGGAGACGGAACCACCGGAGTGGTGGTTCTGGCCGGCGCTCTGCTCGATCAGGCCTACGAGCTCATCGAGAAGGGTATTCACCCCATTCGAATTGCCAACGGATTCGACCAGGCCTCCAAGATTGCCGTCGAGCGACTGGACCAGATTGCCGACACCGTGACCGTGTCTGACGTCGACAAGTCCACCCTCTTCAAGGCCGCTAAGACCTCTCTGGGCTCCAAGATTGTGTCCAAGGCCCACGATCTCTTCACAAACATTGCTGTTGACGCCGTTCTGGCCGTGGCCGACCTTCCCGGAAAGGAGGTGGACTTCGAGCTCATCAAGGTCGACGGAAAGGTTGGAGGATCCCTCGAAGACACCAAGTTTGTGCGAGGAGTGGTTCTGGACAAGGATATGTCGCACCCCCAGATGCCCCGAGACATCACCGACGTCAAGATTGCCATTCTGACGTGCCCCTTCGAGCCCCCCAAGCCCAAGACCAAGCACAAGCTGGACATCAGCTCCGTCGACGAGTTCCGAAAGCTGCAGGCATACGAGCAGAAGACCTTCGAGGACATGGTCGCCAAGGTCAAGGCCACCGGCGCCAACCTGGTCATCTGTCAGTGGGGCTTTGACGACGAGGCCAACCATCTTCTTCTGCAGAACGGTATTGCTGCCGTTCGATGGGTTGGAGGACCCGAGATTGAGCTGCTGGCTATTGCCACTGGCGCCCGAATCGTGCCTCGATTTGAGGACCTGTCTGCCGCCAAGCTTGGACATGCCGGCCGAGTGCGAGAGCTCGAGTTTGGAACCACCAGAGACCGAATGCTGGTCGTTGAGGAGTGTGCCAACCCCCGAGCCGTCACCGTGTTTGTGCGAGGCTCCAACAAGATGATTGTCGACGAGGCCAAGCGAGCTCTGCACGACGCCATCTGTGTTGTGCGAAACCTGGTTCGAGACAACCGAGTGGTGTACGGAGGAGGAGCCGCCGAAATTGCATGTGCTATTGCCGTGGCCGAGAAGGCCGACCACATGACTGGTATCGACCAGTACGCTTTCCGAGCCTTTGCCAACGCTTTGGAGGCTATCCCCACAGCTCTGGCCGACAACTCTGGTCTGTCTTCCATCGAGAGTCTGGCTTCCGTCAAGTCGCGTCAGGTCAAGGAGGGCAACTCCCGACTGGGCATTGACTGTCTCAACACCGGCAACAACGACATGCGAGAGAACTTTGTGGTGGATCCTCTGATCGGCAAGCGACAGCAGCTGCTGCTGGCCACCCAGCTGACTCGAATGATTCTCAAGATCAACGATGTCATTGTGACCGGAACTGATGATTACTAGATTGTGAAGAGGGACCAAGCAGGAAGGACGATATCATGAGTATAAAATAGGATAATTGATAGAGGTTTGAAACGAGATGTGAGGGTGGTACGAGCAAGGGGTTCAGCAGTCTACAGTAGCCGCGAAATATAACAGATAGGACATCCAGACTTTAGCTACGGTGTGTTCTTCGATGACGGACGTTCGTATCAAAGTAGATGGATTGACACGAGTTGATACATCAGTGCAGTCGACAATGACTTTGGAAATGTCGACAATTGGTGTTCGTCTTAAATTTACAGGTACCAGTACTCACTAGCTACAGCCACTTCCATGTTTTTTTGCTTACACACATCCATACCGTCAATCAAGGTTGATGGTCGTGAAGATTACGGAAGGTGTTTGGTGGCCTCTAGAGTCGGAATTTATTGTGGTAATGGGCACTAAAAGTTATACCGTTCTTCTCAGCGTGTTCTAATAATTTGAATAGAACAATAATATCAACCCGTCTCAGTGGAAATATCCGTAAGTATACACGTTTAACCTCTTAGGACCTTCATGGTTGGTACACTTGGTCCAGACTGCATACGTACTGGCACAACTTAATACTGTATGTCGACAGCGAACACTCTAATATATCACCATCCATCACCACCCTCACACAGCACAAGATGGATCTCACTATCGACCCCTCGTTACGAGTATGGGTTTTGTTTCCCATCTTCTTCGTCATGATTCTCGTCGGCGTATTGCGACACTACGCCACGATCCTGCTCAATCCGACGCCCAAAAACGGAGACGCCATGACCATCCGTCAGCAGCAGTTTCTCATGTACGGGTCCAACCTGCGACTTAACGGAGTCAATCTGAGCCACACGGCCTTCCAGAAGCGCCAGACCTACTTTGTCGAGCAGTTCAAGGCCGGCAAGTACCTCGCGGACCCCGAAAACGACGGCAACAACAACCCTTCGCAGATGCTCAACGATCCGGGCCAGTTTGAAAAGGTCATGGACTCCATGAAGGGCCAGGCCATGATGGTGATCCCCCAGACTCTGATGATGGGCTGGGTCAACTCATTCTTCGCCGGCTTCATTCTCATGAAGCTGCCCTTCCCCCTCACCATCCGGTTCAAGGCCATGCTGCAGTCCGGCGTCAACACCCAGGATCTCGACGTCCGATGGGTCTCTTCGCTGTCGTGGTACTTTCTCAACCTGATGGGTCTCAATTCCATCTACTCTCTGATTCTGGGAGGCCAGAACCAGGCTGGAGGCGTCCAGGCCATGGGAGCGGGACAGGCTGGAGCCATGCAGCCCGGAATCGTGTACGCCAACGTGTACAAGGGCGAGGCCGAGAACCTGGCTCTTGCCAACCCCAAGAGCATTCTCATTGGCGTGGAGGACAGAGTGATTAAGCAGTTTAGCTAAAACTGTTCAGCTGGATTGGATTATATATATATGATAGATATATTACGTTTACTGTATGGGTGTACAGCACAAGTACGAACGATGTAGAGTTCAATTGTCATCATCTCATCATTAACTGGTCATTGTTGGGTCTCTGTTCGTCCCTTGCTAACAATAAACACCCTGTTCAACACCGAGAGGGGCGTCATGTCCATAGGCACCCTGCCAACTCACGGGCTGAGTCCATTTCTTCTCAGAGCCTCCCAGAAGCTTGACCACCGCATCAGCCAGCTGATGGGCGTCTCCAAAGTTGTCTCCCTCGTAGGCGAAGAAAACCAGTCCCAAAGCTGCACCCTTCACCAACGATCTGAAGTAACCTGATCCTGGAAGCACAGCAGGCACCTCTTTGACCTCTGGGCCGTCCAAAGACAGCGTCTGAAACCGGGTGGCAAGGTCGGATGTGTAGTATTCGATTTTGGGGGCTCCAACCTGTTCTCTGAGTCCTGCGTCCGACGATCCCAGCACAATGATGTTGGTGTACTTTTTGGTGAGCTCTTCGAGCTGGGAGGCAAAGGCCTGCTTGAAGTCCGCAATTGGTGGCGACCGGATCTGGATCACGTCTGTGTCGAGTTTTTCGGACCGGTAGAGCTCAATGGCCGTGGCAACTTGTCCAGACTCAGTCTGCTGGCCCTCAACATGGTCCACGGGAGAGGTAAACGGATGAAGGTATGAGTCGTCGAGTCTTGAGACCAGGGAGAAGTCCAGCGAGTGGATCAGCAGGTCGACAGTCAGCTGGGGAATGTTGCCGCAGGATACCGAGGGAATAATGAGGTTCATGTGTGGGTTTTAGGAGTGGTGGCGAATGTCACTTGGCAGTCTTAGGTTCAACACTTGAGGTTGGGTGCTTATGTGCACTCTGTTCGCAGTCTTGCATGAGTGAATGACAAACGTCTGAATGGAGGGAGGAGTATCCAACGCAATCAATTCGAGATGTATTCGAGCAAATTTTGACACGTGAGCTGATAAAGTCGGAGTAAATGAAAAGACCAGCTTTCCCCTCCCAAAAACCTGCCCCAATACCCTCAATCAGTCATCTCCCCACCATACACCTTCCTGCAGCTATCATTATGCACAACTCTATATTAAATTTTACGCCTTAGCAATATCGAGGCAGACAAACGGTCCCTCTACACCCATCTAACCATGTCTGAATCCACCGAAACCCCCGCTCCCGCCACCCATGTCGAGTCCGACACGCCCACAATCTTCTGCGTGGGCATGGCTGGCAGCGGCAAGACGACGTTTATGCAGCGACTCAACTCGCACCTTCACTCCACAGCCAAGGATGGCAAGAAGCCATATGTGGTGAACCTGGATCCTGCGGTGCTCAAGGTGCCGTTCCATACCAACATTGACATCCGAGACTCCGTCAAGTACAAGAAGGTGATGGAAAACTACAATCTGGGCCCCAACGGAGCCATCATGACGTCTCTCAATCTGTTTTCCACCAAGATCGACCAGGTTCTGGGTCTCATTGAAAAGCGAGACGCTGACGGATCTATCTCCAACATTCTCGTCGACACGCCGGGCCAGATTGAATGTTTCATCTGGTCGGCATCAGGCACCATCATCACCGACTCGCTAGCCACAACATTCCCCACAGTGCTGGCTTATATTGTCGACACCCCTCGAGCCCAATCGCCCGCCACATTCATGTCCAACATGCTCTACGCCTGCTCGATTCTGTACAAGACCAAGCTGCCCATGATCATTGTGTTCAACAAGTGCGACGTGGCCGACGCCGCAACCCTCAAGGAGTGGATGCGAGACTTTGAGAAGTTCCAGGAGACGCTACGAAACGACCCCGAGCTGTCGGGAGAAGGAGAGAACTCCAGTGGTTACATGGGCTCGCTGATGAACTCACTGTCGCTCATGCTGGAGGAGTTCTATAACCACCTGGACGTGGTGTCTGTCAGCTCGTACACCGGAGAGGGTTTCGACGACTTCACGGAGGCTGTGGGACATAAGGTCAAGGAATACAAGCAGGACTACGCCGAGGAACGAAAGCGAGTGGTGGCCCAGCGAGAGGAGGACAAGAAGAAGCAGAAGGCAAAGGATCTCACGCGACTGATGAACGATATGGGCATCGAGGAGCCCAAGGGAGACAGCAACCCCAGAGACAATGTCGGAAAGCCCGATCGAATCGATACTCTGTCAGACATGGATACTGACGAAGACGAGGAAGATGAAGATGCAGGAATGGTGGATCGGGACGACGACGAACCTGGTGCTGAGGCTACTGGTCCCGGACTGGATGCAGCAGACGAGGCTGTCCATGAGCGGTACAAGGCTGCTCTGGCCGTGGCTCAGCAGGAGGCCAAGGACCAGAAGACTCTCGATCGATTGGAGGGATACATGAAGGGGCAGAAGAAGTGAACAAGTGAAGTACACCGTGGTACACAATAGATACATAGGAAAATAACAACTACAAGACGGCAGACATGGCTCACTCATATTCATGGTACAAGCTTGATACGTCTATATAATCTTATCAATCTCATAGTGAGCGTCGCGGAAACCATTTGTTTCGAATTAGTCCGACTTTTTGGGCCCAAAAATCAGGTTGGGCTTGTTGTCGGCCAGATAGAAGATGGCCTTGGCAAACTCGGAGTTGCACCAAGCAAACCAAGGACGCGAGAACTTGGTGGAGTCGTTCACGTCGATGGACTCATGCATCAGCCCCAGACCGGCAGTAGTCGTCTTCAATAGGTTGAGCGACTCGAGGATCTCCTTATCATCTGTAGCGGTACGAATAGCCATGGTATGAGACATGGGCCAGGCGTTTCTGATACCAACATGAGGTCCTCCAATACCGGAAAAGGCCCGTCCAGTGAGGTAGTAGGGGTTGCCCTGCTTTGAAAGAATCATCTTTCGCGTGTTCTTGTACACCTCGTTGTTCTTATCAAGGAAACCCAGCACGGGGAGAGACAGGAGAGAGGGAATGTTGGCGTCATCCATGTTGGTGATGGCTCCAAAGCCGTCGATTTCGTAAGCAAACACCTTGCCAAACTTGGGGTGAGTGTAGGTGGCGTACTTCCAGATAGACTCTTCAATCTGAGTACCCCAATCAAGTACTTCCTTGGCCAGATCATTGCGGTCAAGCGCATCAAAGATCTTGGCGGCCCGTTTCAGTTCGACAGCAATATGGGCGTTGGCAGGAATGAAGAATTGGAAGATTGTGGCGTCATCCGAGGGTCTAAAGGCCGAACGGATGAGTCCTGTTCCATCAGCAACAGGGTTACCCATACCATTGAGGTTGAGAGTTTCAGTTCCAAGATCAGTGTGTCGCTTGAAAGAGTATTTGGTTCTGAGCATGTTGCCGTGCTCGTTGTAGGTGGGCTGAGACTGGTCTTCCAGCACTCGAGTCAACTTGGCAATGGCCCTATACCAGACACCATCGTCGCCAGAAAAGGTGTCCTCCACCTCTTCCTGGTTGTCCTTGATTTCGTCGAAGTAGTCGTTGGATAGGGTTAGAAACGATGCCAACGAGTCCAGCTCGTACTTGCACTCAAACACCACGGTGTGGTCTACTGGAGGAGTCACTCTATCTTCTCCAGCATTGAATTTTGGTTTGATTCGAGATGCTCGTGGGGGCTGGAATGCGTTGCAGTAAGGGAACTTTTGAATGTAGCTGGCCTGGGTGTTGATGGCGCCCTTGTACAGCTGTTGGATGTGCTGGTCGGTGGAGATGTATCGTTTGTAAGACGACAATTGCCAGGCGGAGTCTCTGAGCCATTCGGCGTTGATGTCTCCTGTCACCACAAACGTCTGGGCGGACGCCTCCTCCGACTGGCGTCTGTGCCACCGAATGGTTGTGTCGAGAGTGTTGGGGAAGGCGTTCTCAAACAGTCTGGCGAGATCTGGGTCGGCCATTTTGGCGGTGAACTCCTCAATTGTCTTTTCCACCTCGTCAGAATGGAATGTACGGCACTTTTTGCTAGGTCGCATGTACGGCAATTGCAGAGGACCCTCACTGAAGGGCTCGTGTTTGGTCTGGGAGTACGCCTCGTAGTCAGGGCACGAACCCCTAGCTTTCCAGGCAGCTTCAAACTCACGATCTTGAGCCAGCAGTGGACGTGGTTTTGTATCGAGAAAATGTGGATCCTCTTCTTCTCGCGCGTCTCGTGGCGACGTCAGGTCGGGATCCGAGGATGGTTCGCCCAGCCTGAGAAGCGTGTTGAGCACGAAGACCGCGACTATGAGCCACAGAACGAGTGCCAGCACGGGTTTTGGACGGTGATACCAGGCCATGGTTGTAGTTTTTGTGTGTATGCGTTTCTTGTCGTGGTTTGGTTCGCAAAAGAAGAGAGGTTGGTTGTGTGAGGGCGTAAAGTGTTTTGTCCTGTGCTGTATGTCAACTAAACTCTCGGGTAATGCACGCTGTACTTAACCTTGCAGGGCATGTGACGATAGTGGAGAAGTGCGATGGAGGGGGTGGGCGATTACGGAGTACAGTACGAGTGCCTGCGACACGACTGTGGCATGGCTTTTGAGCTCAAACTGTTATATTCGGGCTACACCGTCCGTCTCACGTATTCAGACCGTGTCTTCTCCACCACATTGATACATTCCCTTCGCCCACCTGCTACAGTGTAAAGTCAAGTCAAATGATCTCATACGAACAAGCTTCACAGTATAATGTGGTGTTGATGGAGTGCTGGAGTCGGGGTGAGCAGTACGGAGTAGAAGCCGTGAGCACTGTGCGGAGTCTCTCGTGATGCTTAGTCAGCAAACGCTCATTCCACTCCACACTTGATTGTCCGCTTGAGGGTTCGCATCAGGATGTAACAGTGACCAACAACAGACTTTGAAGGACACTTTGAGGGACCCACCACCTCTAATTCTGGTGCTCCATTTCTACTGGCGGAGTTTAGCGAGTGAATTGGGGGTGGAAGGGTTCGTTCGGATTACTCTTCTTTCTCTCATTGTACTGTGGACACTATTCCAGTAATAAATGTAATCACTGTAGAATATGAGACATTGCTCCTCTAAGGCTTGTACAGTCTCACATTTGGTAGCGACGCCAAGTTGTCATGTTAAAGTAATATCTCGAGTAACTCCTCATTGAACACCACTTGAGGCAAAAAGAATCTATCACTGGATCTTTTCCAATAACTGCTCAAAGAAAAAGAAATTCGTCTAGCTATTGGTTGGAATTTGCTCAGTCTTTATCAATTCATAGCTGCCAATCTCAAGCCTATCGAGTTTCGGGTATAGTACGCTGAAAAAGGTACCCCCAGCGGATGTCCCCATTCAACAAACTCCCAAGTAAACTCAAGTAGCTGGAATTTCCGAAGGTCTGTCCTTCATGACGAATGTTTATGTTCTAAACAAGGCCGTCGTGGTCCACTTGATGATTTCCAAAAACCATTTCAAGCCGCCCAAGCCCAATCTCGAGACCCTCATCTCATGACGTCATAATCACATGACTTGGAACCGCAGCCGTGCGCAAATAGCGTTTGGGTCCAGACGATACCCAGCCAGAGAGAGAGAGAGAGAGAGACGCAGAGAGTGGTGGCTGGTGATTGCTGTCAGACAGGACCACAGTAGCGTCCACCAAACGTAGATAAAAGTACTCTGGGGAAAAGGGAAACCCGGCGGGAGTCTCGCTGTACTTATATTAGTCGCCACCTCTCTGTGTGACTTGCTCCCAAACTCGGAAAGTTTTCCCCCCACAAATCTCCCGCCCCTATATACACGACCACGCACACGACAAGACAAGACAAGGCTCAGCACGATAGCAAGTGAGCAGCAGCCAGAGCAGTTAGCTTTGATAATATTTTTGGGTGGATGTGAGCACAGCCAAAACGCCTGCCCAGGGTGCTTGACTAAAACCAGCTGATTAAGTAGAGGTCCCGTGATAACAACCGTCCTCTGAGTCTTTGATTGCACTACTGAGTAATTTAATCGCCGCCTCCTTTACACCACATGTCTACTGTACTTCTGCATTTTCTGTATTCTGTACGTAGCGTCAGACCTCACCCCCCCACAGATCATATCTGCATGCACACAGCACACACACATTTAAAACAGGCCAACAACTCAATCTCACACCCTCAGCACCGTACAGAGCGATACAATACGACACACAGAAAAACACGATGGAAGTGGTAGCAGCAGCCATGGCTCTGGACGATAAGCGCGACGTGTCGCCGTCATCGTCGCCCACCAAAGATAACCCGCTGCATCAGCCGTTATCAGAGCTTTTTACCGACCTCTTACAACAGCATCTACCAGCCAAGACCCGACGTCTTCTAGGACCACAGAAATGGGCGCAGCTGGAGACGGACGACAAAGATCTCATTGAGAAGCGACGCAAGGAGATTGTCAACGACCTGGAATCGCACTTTGCTGCCAAAAAGGACGAGTTCCAGACTCTGTTGGAATCCATCGTGGCCGGCCAAGAGCCATCAGATGAAGACAAGGAAACACAGGAGGAGCCGCTGGACATTGACAACACGGCGGCAATCAACGCACTGGAACAGTCGCGGCGAAACTCGCTGACTAAGCCGCTCAAGTCGTCCCTCAAGGCCGACGGAGACGCTACCAAGAAGAAGGTCATGTTTGAAGAGAAGGAGGATAAGGAGGAAGGGGACAAGGTGGACAAGAAGGATGAAGAGGATAAGGAGGACAAGAAGGAAGAGGACAGCCGCGACACGGAAAGCAAGCCAGAATCGTCATCAGGTGTCAAGTTCAACGAAAACTCATTCATGGAACCGTTTCCAGAACTACCAGAGGGCGCACCCACTCACCCGCCTGCCAAAGAACCGGACTTTGTCCGTCCCACCGCGGATGCAGGCGTTCCCACGATTCGAGAAGACGTCATGGCCGCTCTGTATTCATCGCCACAAAAACCCACGCTTCTGGGACCCCAACTGGACCTCCCAGCGTCAAGTTACAAGGAGAAGAAGAAGCCTTCGGGGCCCAAACCCAAGTTGTATGGACAACGCGACACCTCCAACGGTGACTCCGAGGACATGTTCAACTTCGATGAGGAGCTGCCGGAAGATGAGCAAGATGACGGCCACAACAAGTCAAATGCAGCCACCTCCACCACTCATCGTCGGGCCTCGGTAGGCGGAGATGCTTCCGACCTGCCCGACAAGCTCAAGAAGGAGTACCTGTCGTACTTTGGTCCCATCGAGGAGGACGTGGAGAATGTCACCGACGACTCCGTCACTGCACATTCGCGAATCCAGATGTCTTCCACTGCTCCCACCAACCCCATGGTTGTGGGGTCTCTTGGAAAGCGTCCCCAGTCGGTGTCCAAGTACGGATCCGACACATCTTCCACGGGTGCATTCGACATGTGGGTTCACGAGGAGGACAGCGACGACAGTCGGTCGTTTTTGGGGAAGAACTCATTCAATCCTCGAATAGGCGAGATTCCCGAGGAGGAAGCATCGTTCTCTGAGATTGTCGGCTCCCCACACGCCAAATCGTCCGCTATGGCTGTTGGGTCCGTCCCATACATCCAGAACCCTCTCTCCAACTCCTACAAGCCCAACCGGGGTATCGGGCAGGCGTCTGTGTCTCGGTTTCCGTCAGGCACGTCGTTCTCCGGCGTTGGACTCACGGAAAAGCAGCAACAGCGAATCGAAAGCGAGCCTGCTGCTGCTGGCAACCGTCGGTTGACTCTGGAGGAGCGAGATGACATCGATGTGAGTCATTCGTTGGATGAGGAGATCAAGATCAACGAGATCCGGGAGTTAGCTCCTGGCAAGATGAGCTTCTCGCAGCGAATGATGTACGAGAAGGATGGACGGGATACTCAGAAGATTAGCAGTAGTCCCTACATGTAGCCTTGTGAACAGGGCTAATGGGCGAATTGGGTCTTTGGTAGTTTCAGCTTCATGTGCCAGCTGCTAGCTACACGTAATCAAGTATCGATATGCGGTGGCTGAAGAGATAGCGCACAGCTGTTTCCATATATAGATTAATGAAATGCATCATTTATGGGTACCACTGGACCGGCACGACTGCTGTGTGTAGTTGAAGTACTCAATGCCAACAACAGTCTTTCCCGTGTTGCCCTGTTTCACATGAGACAGGCCTTTGGGTATGTTTTCCAAGCCAGTGTAGAAATGTATTCTGGGCGGTTTCAACTCTGGGATGAGTCGTTCAACCTGTAACGCCATCTGACGACCATAGTCTTGATCTTCGTGTACCCGCTTGAGACTGAGACTTGAGACAGAGACAGTATCTGACTGCCACGAAGCGTTCAAACAGACCATTTGGGGTTTCTTTTTATCGGGACACTGGTACTGTTCCAAGGCTTGCAAGGTGAGAAACGCAGACTCTTTCCCTATACAGTCTATTGCGTAGACTGTCGGCCCTTTGAGATGACTTGTGATATCTTCGGCTGAATGAAGGTTGTTTCTGTCGAGAACGATATCTGCTCCGAATGATTTGATGTACTTTAGTGATCTCTCAGAAACGATGCTGACCACTGTAAGTCCTTTTTGTTTGGCCAATTGCAGAAGAAACACCCCCGTGCAAGTAGCTCCTCCCCAGATGAAAAGATAAGAGCCAGGGGTGGGATTCAGCTCATCCAGAGCAACACATGCACTGACCAAGGGAACACCATAGCCAATGGCTTCAGAGAACTTTTTATCTCCAACATCCACAGCTAGATGTTCAGGAGACACCGTGAACTCCTGGAAAGTGGAGGTTCGTAGATCGCGGTAGTTTGTGCTCACCAGCAACACTCTGGAGCCGATTTCGAACCTGTCGACTGCCTCTCCAACTGAAACCACAACCCCAACAGATTCTCTTCCATTGATCCAGGGGTATCCGTGTATACCAAAGCCGTACTCGACCGATTTCCAGTCAACGGGATTGATTCCGACCAGCAAGTTTCTGACGACGATTTCGGTGGGCGAGGGCACCGGCACGGTCACGTGATTCACCTCATAGCTGTGTTTTTCTGTCACCACCAAACATCTTCCTGTATCCTCTCTAAGTCGTTTTATGCCCATGTCATTAAGCGAATCAACATGCAGGATGACTTGTCGAGATGGTAGCGAAGGTGACTCAAATAGACTCAGCATGACTCAAAAGACGAGTCATTGTAAAAAAACTAGAGTTACCCGAAAATGCACCGAGGACCACAACCCCACACAAATTTTATAAGACCGTCCAACGCCCTCCAATCGGCCCCTCTTCCTCCTCTCCACAACCGTGCATCGCCTCTCCACCATGAAAATCGGCGGCCTGTGGAAAAAGTTCCCCGTTCATTACGTGTTTGGTGCAAACACCGATGTCGGCAAAACTATCTTCTCGACAGCTTTCCTACGACACCTGGGTAATGAAAACTCGCTCTACATCAAGCCCATCTCGACGGGCGACATCAACGAGGCCGATGATGGTCATGTCAACAGATACGTGTCTCAGATCAACTCTCATTGCTTGTCCCAACTGAGTACTCCCTGCAGTCCTCATCTGGCACTGCAATTGGAGTCCAAGGTGAGAGACACAAGTGAAGAGCCTCAAGTTAGCGATCAGGTTGTCATTTCCAAGCTCAACGATACTCTGCATTCCCACATCTCCAAGGTCCAAACCGGATACGGTCTTATTGAGACTGCTGGAGGTGTTCTTTCCCCTACCCTCAACGGCTCCCTCCAGGCTGATTTGTATCGAAGCATGCGATTTCCGGCCATTCTCGTTGGCGATGCTCGTCTGGGAGGCCTTTCTGCCACAATTTCTGCTCTCGAGTCCCTCAAATCTCGTGGATTCGATGTTGACGCTATTGCCATGTTCACTTCTCCCGGAGACCCCTACAAGAACGCCGAGTACCTTCCTCAGTACCTGAAGGGCGTTCTGGGCGAGACCAAGGTTGTTTCCATTCCCTCTTCGCTACCTCCTCCTCGAGGCCTGGACACTGACGTTCGTGATGAGCTCGAAATGATGGACAACTACTACTTCAAACTGACTGATTCCGGCGCTTTGGGCGAGATCCAGGACATTATCGACACAAACCATGCCCAGCGAGTCTCCACGCTTGATTCTATTCCGGAGAGAGCTCTCAACTCCGTCTGGTACCCCTTCTCTCAACATCGAGAGATCACAAGAGATACTATTACCACCATCGATTCTGCCTACGGAGACTTCTTTGCCACGGCCAAGCCCAACGAAGAAAGCATGCTGAGACCCTCGTTTGACGGAAGTGCATCGTGGTGGACCCAGTCGCTCGGACACGGAGACCATCAGCTTGCCCAGACTGCCGCCTACGCTGCCGGACGATACGGTCACGTGATCTTCGCCAACACTGCCCACGAGCCTGCTGTCAAGCTTGCCGAAACCATTCTCGACTACTCTCAGAACCCTCGTCTTTCCAAGTGCTTCTATACTGACAACGGATCTACTGGAACCGAGGTGGCTGTCAAGATGGCTCTGAATGCTTACATTAAGCGAAAGAAGAGCGAGTCCAGCAAGCCTCGAGAGATTGGAATTCTCGGTCTCAAGGGATCTTACCATGGAGATACCATTGGTTGTCTCGATATGTCTGAGCCTTCCATCTACAATGAAAAGGTACCCTGGTACACTGGGCGAGGTCATTGGCTGGATTACCCCACTGTTGCTATGCGAGATGGCAAGTGGACTGTTTCTGTTCCCGAGTCTCTGCAGTCCGAGCTTGGATGCTGTGAAGAGTCCTTTGAGTCTCTTACCGACGTGTTTGCTGTTCGAAACAACAAAAAGTACAGAGAGTACATTGAGAAGGAGGTCAAGCGACTTTTGGACTCTGGTCGGGAGTTTGGAGCCGTCATGATGGAGCCCGTGATTCTTGGAGCCGGAGGAATGAACCTCGTGGACCCTGAGTTCCAGAGAGCTTTGGTTGACGTTGCTCGAAACTCGGACATCTTCAAGGAGACCCATGTGGACAACAGCGAGACCACCTGGTCTGGTCTGCCCGTCATTTACGATGAGGTCTTTACCGGCTTGTACCGACTGGGTACCTTCACTGCTGCCCAGCTGCTCCAGGTCTTCCCTGATATCTCTGTCCATGCCAAGATTCTCACTGGAGGTATCCTTCCCATGTCCGTCACCCTGGCCTCTGAGTCCATCTACGATTCCTTCCTTAGCGACTCCAAGGCTGACGCTCTGCTACACGGCCATTCTTACACCGCTCATCCAATTGGCTGTTCGGTGGCTATCAACACTCTGGGACGGCTCAAGGCCATGGAGCAGGACTCCGAGGGTCCCTGGGCGCCCTTCAAGCAGGATTGGAAGAGCTCCAAGGTGACCGAGACCTGGTCGTGCTGGTCCGAGGACCTTCTGAACCACGTGTCGGCCTCTGAGAAGATTTCTGGCGCTTTCGCTATCGGTTCTGTTCTCGCTATCACGTTTAAGGATGAGTCTGGAGGAGGATACGCGTCCACTGCTTCTGTTGAGCTTCAGGCGTACCTTGCCAAGGGCCAAGGAGCTGACGACTGGAACGTGCATGCTCGAGTGCTTGGAAACGTGCTGTATCTCATGGCGTCTCAGTCTTCGAAGCCTCAGGAGTTGGACGTCATTCAGCAGCGAGTGAGAGCTTACTTTCAGTAGATAGGAGGGGGGGAAAGGGAGGAGTCTCCCAGTACTCTTAAAAGTGAACAAACAATGCATTACGATTATGACATCTAACCATGAGATTTGAAAGAAGTTTTATATGACTAGTAGCCCTTATATTAGTAGTCGTGCTTTTGTGCAGTAGGAGCCGAAGATTGGCCGCTTACCAAGTCATCAATACGTATCTGTTAAAATCGTCGAGTCCCCTCCTTCCGTCACCACCCCACCCCTACTCATCATTATCATCATCTCTATTACTCCTCCTATGCTATGTACAATGCTATTGGTTCCATCATTTTTCCGTCTCTCCCGGCTTCAGAGTCGTCGTTTGCGTCTCCGTCTCGGTCTTCTCCTTTTTCATTTCCGGCCTGCTTAAATACAGGTAATCGGCCAGTCCTTCACTGCTCTGAGTCAATCCGTAATGACTCAAGCGTCTCAATAGATTGGCCAAAGACCCTGCCTGTCCCTTGAGCGGTTTTTGCTCGTCGGTCAAAAACGTCGATGCTTCCTCCAGATGCTTGTTCCACTTGGAGCTCATGATAGCTCCCAGAAGCGGTAGATGTGGTTTCTGATCAAACAGCTTGGCGGCCTGGTCCATGGTCCACTTTGGGCCCAGAAAAAGGGCTATGATTGAGACCGGGCTTCTCTGTACGCTGAGAGCCATGCTGTCGGCTCTGTTGACATCGTTCCCCTCGGTCCACGCCAAATCCAGAGCTGGATCGTCGTGTTCTATGCATTTGAGCGTCCCGGCAAACAGCGACTTGTGCACCACCTGTGTCTGTTGGTTGGCCACCAGTCTCGACTCCAGCGCCTCGGCCGTCTCGTTTGCCTTGCCGTCTCCAAGCACCCATGCCTGTGTATTGCGCACATGGGCTCTCCATAACCCCACCTGGTCCTCTGTCGGATCAAGCCCTTCATTGACCAGCTGCCAGTCAACAGGACACTCAAACAGTAGAGTGAGATGCGACTGCCGTAGCCGGTCGGTGTATGTGTCGATGAAGCGTGTTTCCTTGGACACGCCGGCGAAAAACGTGTCTTTGGCCGTTGGTCGTGAAAAATCTTTCTGTCGCGTGCGCAGCCGGTCCCGTGCGTGCTGTGTACCCTCCTCTATCCGTTGCTGCTGCTGGGCCAGCGTCCCACTCACGGCTATCGACGCGATCCGCTTGCCGACGCTGTGGGGCTGTAGCACCTGCAGTTTACTCATGGCGCTTTTGTGCTGGGCCAGGAGAAAATGCTCGTTTTGGTGATAACTCCAGAAGCTGAAATTTCATGCATGTCTGAACTTTGCCTTGGCGTGGGGGGAGGTGAGTTTATTACTTGAGTTTACTCGAAGGGGGTAAGTAAAGTTGAGTAGAGGTGGGACTAAGCTGGGAGAGAGTCTCCAAGTTGTTCGGTTCGAGGGATATTGACAGAGAATTTCAGAAATCTACACTTTGTCATCTATAATACAATCGTTAATCATTGAATACCGAATATGAGCTCGTGTGCGTGTGTTGATGGTGGTCGTCCTGTGCGTTCAGACCTCATCCGAGGTAACAGTGGTATGGGTGATACTGATCTTGAACAGTCAGCAAAACGAACCAGATCACCAGCTTACTTCCCCTTCATAGCATCAATCTTGTCTTCCCATTCCCTCACCAAAGGATGTACTCCTTCGTAAGTAGGAGCCGCTTCAGTGGTCCAGTACTGTCTATCAAAGATTCTCGTACTGCTGAGCTCCTTTCGAGCCTGCTTTTCCTCCTCAACAAGACCCTTGCCCTGCAAATAACCCAGAATACGCCCGATAGAAAGCCCCAGTTGCCCTCCAATGGGGTATCCAGCGTTGAAGCCCTCCTGTAGACTCTCATCTTTAGCCTTGGTGACTCCGGCCAGATACCCTGCCTGCGAGTGGTCACGCTGGACCCGAGTGACTTCGCTGGGCGCTTCTCTTACTTCCTCGTCATCCCAGATGTCGGACATGTTGTCTGTATGAGTTTTTGAGTGGATGTGAGTCCGATCAATGGCGATTTCACTCTTGCAGCACCTTACAAATCACCATGCAGGTCGAGTCTATTTGGGATTTTTTTACAGCCCTTGACTGACCTATGCGTTAGCGTTGTCTCAAGTAATGTTTAGTTGAGGGATGTAGAGAGTGCATCTAAGAAGAGTTGCCGTAGGTGAAATAGGACAAACAATATAAGGAAAACAATATCGCAGTCTACCAATGCTTTGCGGTAAAACTTGTCAGAGTATCTGCTACAGAGCCGTAGCTATAGTATACTCCCGGATGTGTTCTTTTAACGCATTTTCTTGATTTTTGTCAACTGCATCCTTCTCCCAACCAAAAACAACTACTGGACAGTTGCTACCCTGAGGGTGATCGAGGAAGTAGCTAATTCGTTCTAATACATCCACTTTTAGGATCTGAAAACTACTGTGATCTCCTCTCAGCTTCCTCATTCCCACCAAGTAATCATATACGCACCACCTCCCCCACATCATTACCTGGAAAACCTCCTTCAAACAACCACTCCCAAGCTTCGCTCGCATCTTTACCCTCACACAATTCATGCATGCAGGTTCATCTTCCCCACACCAACATGTCGCATACCCAGGTTCTCAAACACGTCCGAAACGTGAGTACGGGGTCTTCAAACGTTGCAATTGGCTCGTCAAACGCTTACTAACACAGGTCTGGGGTGATTTCCTCAAGCTCAGTGGCCTGGAGCCCACGTTGCTGTCTCAGGTGAGTACATGGGGGAGATAGACAGGTGCTGGAATTATCGGTAGGATTTCGGAGAGACGGAGAAGAATTGCAAGTCGGTGGTCGATACATACCGTTTCGTGCAACAGCGCCTTTCTGCTGCTTTTGCTTCGACTAGACTTCTGACTGCCTTATGAGTTGTGCTGTGTAACGTTTCTGAATACTTCAAGTTGAGCTATGCAACACCTCCAAGCTAACTCTCTAGTGTTGCCATGAAAAACCTGTGTTGACCGAAAGCACTCTATATCCATTGTGCTGCCTAAAACGCCATTCCTCTACATCCGTCTCCAGCGGTGATTACCACCCTCCTCGTTCTCCCACTAACACAGCTCTCAATCGACTCTGCTGAACGTGGAAAGGTCCGTCTCGGCCTCACAGTCGCCAAGGAACATACCAACCGACTGCAGATTCTCCATGGAGGAACAATTGCCTCTCTGGTGGATCTGGGAGGCTCCATGGCTGTTGCTTCTTCCGGAGCTTTCGCTACAGGCGTGTCTACCGACATCAATGTGTCCTACATTGGCTCCGGGGGCAAGATTGGCAACAAGATCATCATGGACTGTGTGCTGGATAACATGGGCCGATCTCTTGCTTACACCTCCGTTGATTTCTACAACGCCTCTGACCTGTCTCTCTTCGCTCGAGGACGACACACCAAGTACATCAAGCACGCCCTCAAAGACCCTCGAAACGTCGAGTTTTGAGCGCAACACGACATCTAGATATAGATATATACATTTGAGCTGTTTGTACACCTTCACTGTAGTGATAGTCTCGCATACATGATTGTATCGCGTTGTGCCAAACTTCTGTAAAAAAATCCACAATCATGCAAACAGAGTGTTTATACCGGGTCTCAAAACACGGCCATTAAAAGTGTGCGAAACAGCTGAGCTTCTACTAGAGGATACAATGCAACGTCTTATATCACCTATCATGCTCCCTTTTCTCAATAGTTCATCGTATCATCAAATGATGTAATTGTTTGCTGTTAAAGATTAAGCTCGGCACGTGACATGGACATTAGATTGTGGACCCCACATTTTCGAGAAATTTAACAGTGTTGATGTGGTGGCTCAATGGTAGAGCTTTCGACTCCAGTCAACTATGGTTGTAATCGAAGGGTTGCAGGTTCAATTCCTGTCCATGTCATGTTAATGACAGTGGAGGAAAATAAGCCGGTTTGATTCCGGTAGCTTCTCTAAGCTGATCAACACATTTTTTTCCTCTCGAGGAGAGTCTAACAATTTTTGCATCTGATAGAGCAATTGCCATCATCTGCTGTTAGCTACTTTTTAGTACAACTACTCTCAAAGAAATGCGCTGTGACAACCCCCCACCCTCTAACATCACCAAACTTTCTGGCTTGCTGTATCACCCTCTTCACTCTCCTGTATGCTGCCTAACTCTGCATTCACATGCTGTCGTTTATAAGAAGCCGTGAATCTGGAGTGCTACCTCCGTGGGAGCTCAAGGAGGCTTTATACGAAGAGTCCTTGAAGAACTACGCGGCAGAACCCCATGCCACATTCCCCAAGGTCCATGTTGGAGCCGTCAACTCATTGTCGGTGGAAAACGTGGACCAGAGATACCTGCTCAGTGGAGGCGCCGATTCCAGTATCCGGTTGTGGGATCTGGAATTGGATGCCCGCAAGGACTGGAAGAGTCTCAATTCGAGTGATGGAGTGGAGTACTCGCAATTGGCGAGTATTGACAGGCAGAAGGGCCACAAGTACGGCGTTTCACACGTTCAATGGTGGCCTCATGACTCGGGCCTGTTTGTGACGACTTCATTCGACGGAACCGCCAAGGTGTGGGATACCAACACCATGCAGGAGGCGTACAAGTTCGATCTTGGTACGCGTATCTACAGTGCCGATATCAGCGGAGTCGGAGAACATGCCATGGTTGCTACGGCTGCTGATCATCCGTTTGTGCGATTACTGGACCTTCGAACGACAGCAGCAGCCCAGATTCTCAAGGGCCACGAGGGTAAAGTGCTGACTACCAAATGGTCTCCAACACACGGGTCTTTGATTGCCACTGGAGGCACTGATGGAAGTGTACGGCTGTGGGATGTTCGACGCAGTGACTCGTGTGTTCTCATGCTGGACCATACTCTAACACCTACAGCTCAGGCAAACCCGCTCAGAAGAGGCGTTGATAAGCGTCTGAGTCATCCTAGGGCCCATCGAGCTGCTGCCAATGGTCTCTGCTGGATGCCCGACGGTTCCACATTGTTGTCTTTTGGCAACGACGAAAAGCTGCGACTGTGGGATTTGCTACCGCCTGAAGGCATGAACAAGTTGGTCAACTACGGGCCCTTCTTGCGAAACAAGTTTCTACAGACAATCAACCCCTGTCTCTTGTTTCAGAACCACGAGACACACAAGGTGATGGTCCCCAGCGACTCGGGCGAGATATTCATGTACCAGGTCGAGGACGGCAAGATGGTATGTCGGTTGAGTCGAGGTCATGATGTAGCTCGGTCGGCATGCGTTACAGGACGAGGATACGGATATGAGGATTACTTTTCGGGGTCGCTGGATGGAAAAATCACAAGATGGTCGCCGCATTACGAGAGACCAACACAGGCTTTGGAGGACAGGAGGAAGAAGAGGGGGGTGTTGGACGATATCCACGATGAGATGAAGGCTAATGAGCGGGCAAACGAGCGGGCAAACGAGCGTTAGCGAGTTTTGCGAGCTTGACTGCAAGTTCGTTTGGTCTCGGGTTTCCCCCTGTTCATTATTCATACAGAGTCTGGACAGGATATTACCAGGAACTGGCACATTCAAGGCTCCTATTGTTCAAGTCTCTGAGGATATGGGGAAGTTCATGAGAATTGTTCTCAGGTTGAGACGTGCTGGCCATACCACTTTCCGACGTCTAGCGATTGAACCAGTTTCCCGAGCTGCCGATTCAAGAACGAAACAGTACAGCAAGAGCAGTCGCTTGCTTCTTACTGCAACATACAAGTACATACAAGTACATACAATACGTCGTCGTACACCAAATGCTACAGTATGTACTTCCCCGTGCACGATAATACAAATACAATAAATTACATCCTAACTCTCCTCCGAACCCTCTAAATCAAGGTGGTCTTCACCTTGACCAGTCCTCCTCGGTACCGTCTCAAACTCTTCTGCTTGGCAGAGGTGTGTTGCAGTCGTCTGTATGCTTCCTGCACATGGCAAGCCAAGATGGGACGCGCCTCCTCGTCAGGCCCGTCAAACAGCGAATGCGACATCTTTTGTTTTTTTCGTGGCTGGTCTCCGTTAGACCGTTCCACCTCTTCCTGCTCCTCCTTCACCTTGAGAGCCTCCTCAGTGATACTGGCGATGATTTCAAAGGTCAGGAAACCCAGAATATCGATGATATCATCGTGGGGTCGGGTATCAGTCAGAGCTCCGATTCCTGCCCAATCCCGGAACCGCTTGGCCTTTCTATATGTGAATGAGGCCTGTCTGCATTCCGACCAATGCACGTACTCCTCTCGCGTCATGTCCTTTGTACGCTCGTCGGCTGTCTTGAGACGCTCGATAGTCGCGCTGTTGGCCTCGGCCTCGTCGTCTTCTTCGTCGTCTCCGTCCTGTAACGGCTGCTCCGAGAACATGAACTGCATTTCCCACGGCAACTTGACCTTGGACCGTTTGGCTGTCGCCAGAGGAGCCTGGCCCGGTGGCGCATTCGGTGGTGCCCCAGGACCCCCCGGAGCTCCTCCTGCTGCCGCCCCTTCAGCTCCAGCACCTCCATTCTCCAAAATGTCCGTCCCTTCCAGACCTCCAGCTTCCTGATCCTTGGCGTTCTTTCGCACATCCTTCCACGTGAGGTAGGTCTTCAGACGCGATACCTTGGCGGCATCGTGGCGAATGAGAAAGATGAAGTCCTCAGTAGCCATGGACCGAGCTCCTCGCTTCTGGGCCAAAATGGTCGCCTGGAGCAGCATCTCGATCACCTGAGATCGCACAATGTCCTCGACCAACGACGTTGTTTCCGTGGGCGGGTCGTTGGTCTCGCCAATGACGAACATCATCTGCTGGATCTCTATCCGGTACTTGTACTTGTCTTTTTCGGCCATGGTGATGTTGTGTGGAGTCGATCTTGGAGCTGAGCGTGTTCTGGTAACTCATGCTGGGATGGGGGGTTAGGGTTGCAAAAGTCTGGGGGAGGGCACACCGTGTTGTACGATACAAGTACTCTGTGAATTGGTCGGTTTATGTGTTTGTGTATAGATGGTACGTAAATACCGAGTCACGTGACTTTTTATTAATTAAATTGAATTAGATGAAGGAGTAGAGTGTGGTGGTTTGGTGGGTGTGTGCTTGAAGGATCCTAAAGTATAGAGGCTAACTGGAAGCAAAGTGTAGGTAAGTACATACTTGGGCGGGCAGGGTAGGAGTAGTATGCTGCTCTCAATCGAGGTACAGTACTGTAGTATCAGACGTATCGACTATTTGGAATAGTGAACTGAATATTCCAGCAGTATTTAATTGGTGAGTGTATCTCTTTACACCCATATTCTCCCCCCATTCGAGTTATAGCACTGTCTTTGTCCTCCCTACTCACTAACAAAGTTCGATATCAGGATGCATGAAGATTCACATCTTTTGCCATCTTCAACTTGACAACTTACACGGACATGTTCAAACGCCGCAGACGCGAGGAGGGAGGCGAAGGCGATGACGACACGCCACGCCCGTCGCTCAAATTCAACCCCATGGCTTTCCAGTCTCAGACTGCTTCTACAGATCAGAACGAGGACGAGGATGAAGACATGGACAGAGGAGCGGGTATGAGCAGTATGAACAGCATGGGAGGAATGAGCATGGGAGGAATGATGGGAGGAACAATGGGTGGGATGGGAATGGGCATGGCTGGAATGATGGGAATGGGGACGGGATCAAATTCTCCGGAGCCTATGCCTTCAGTGACGGACTACATCAAACAGCAAAACGAAAAGAAGCTGGAAAACAGGACGGATTCGCAGTCGCGGTCCAAGCCGTACGGAATCGGAGCTGCTCTGCTTGCGAAAATGGGCTACAAGGCTGGTCAGGGTCTGGGTAAAGACGGTCAGGGTATCACACGCCCCATTGAACAGCAGGGAAGTGTAAGAGGTCAGGGTCTAGGAGCTCAGACAGCCTTCACAAAGAGCAGAGACAAGGAGCAGCAGGAGCAGCAGGAAATAGATTCGGACTCGGACTCTGATCTTGAAACAGCCGTGGAGACGTCCGTGACGTTCCAGAAGAGCAAGCCGAAGAGCATTTACAAAACTGTGGAGGAGCTGAGAGAGTCTGGAATGAACATTGACGAGAATGTGCTCAAACGGGCTATCGACATGCGACCAGAGGGTGACGCAGGTGCAAATTCCGTTGCCATCACCTCGCTGGAGTCCCTGAGACTAGAGCTAGAGCGTCTACAAACGGAAAACGAACATCTACGAACCCGTCATGTGTTTGTGTCTGAGCAGATAGCGGGGCTAAAGGAGGACTTGGAGGACATGAAGGGTGAAGAGACAGAGTCTGACGAGCAGCTGGCAAGGCTGCAAAAGTGCATGGACCTGATGAGTACCAAACCCGATAGCCTGGACACGCTTCTGGAGTGCCATTTGACTCTGCTGCCTGACGATCCAACAGAAATGTGGTTGAGTGTGATCGGGCCGGTATACAACCACGTGACCACCTCCTGGAATGTCACTCGGCAGCCCAACTTCCTTTTGGACAAAATCATAGAGTCCCCATCTGAGGTACGAGCTGTACTGTTGGCTCGGGTTTGGCTCCCCAAAGTGAGTTCTGAGCTTACCAACAACTGGGACTCCAACTTGGCCATTTCCCTTCTTGAGTCTTGGGGCCCAGTTCTTCCTGATTTCGTGAGAACCGTCTTCATCCATCGTGTGGTGGTTCCCAAGCTCAACACCATCATTGTCTGGAACCAGGAATCCCATGATCTGTCCTTCCTGCGTCAATGGTGGCCATTTCTCTCGTTTACGGATAAGAATGCTGTCCAGGGTCGTCTCCAAACTGTGGTGGGACAAGCTCTTCGAAGCTGGAACGCTCAGAACGCCCCTCCTGGTCTTCCAGAAGCTTGTATTTCTCTGTCGCCGTTCTTGGATGTGCCTTCACTGGTAGTCAAGAACCTGCTACCCAATCTGTCACGTTTTCTGCATCGAAACCTCGTCATCAATCCTGCCAACCAAGATACACAGCCATTGACGGACTTGTTCCTCTGGCAAAAGGTTCTGTCCTCGGAGATGATTGGGGTAGTGCTGGACTCGGAGTTTTTCCCCAAGTGGAAGAAAACACTCAAACAGTGGCTTGAATCTGGCTTGTCTGAAGGCATGGGCGTCGTACTCCAGCAAGCGGGGGCCTGGTTTTCCATCTGGCGAGACTTCTTCACCCAGAATCTTGAGGTGGCTGTGGAGGTTGTTTCTCAGCAGTTTGGCCTGGTTGGAGGTGCTCTGCAAGCCATTCAGAAGCTCACGAACGTTACACAGAACGACATTGACGCTGTTTGGGCCGATATGGCTGTTTCCAAGGCCGAACCCATTTCCCATCAGCCCTCCAAGCCTGTTGCAGAGACTATTAGCGTATCTGTGACTTTGCATGACGTCATCTACGAGCTTTGCGTCGCTTCTGGCTTGCTGTATCGCACGACAGATCGTTTCCATGACCAGAAGGGGTTCCCATTGTATGCCATTGAGGGAGGTAAGCAGGTGGTTGTCTGCTATGTGGACAACTATGTGTTTTACGTCAAGGCAGGCGGGTCGTATGAGCCTCGGTACATTGAAGAGGTTGTCAAGGAGGTGTCCATATAGATTGTACAATATATTTATTCTCTCTTTCTTATTATTGTGTTTCTTTATACAACTGGCAAGGCCAGCTCATCTTATTTACATATATATATACAGTACAACGTTACTTCTTGTCACCCTTATCGGACTCCAGGATCTCCTCAATCTTCTTGATAACAGGAGTGATCTTCTCGATGACGGGCTTGATCTGGTCGTTCATCTTGTCGGCAGAGCCTCCCAGAGCGTCGACAATGGAGTCGGTGGAGTCGGCAATGTGGTCAATGACGTCCTCAGCAGCCTTGATGGCGTCAGTGATGTTCTTTCGCAGATCCTCAGAGTCGGCAATGAGTCCGACCTTCTTGGCCACGGAGTTGACCTTGGAGTTGACGTCCTCAGCAACATCGTGAAGACCCTTGGCGGTGTCTCGAACAACCTGCTTGATCTCCTCAGCGGGGATAGACAGCTGCTCCTTCTTCTCGGGGATCTCGACAACCTCGGAAACCTCCTCAATGACCTCAGCGGGAGACTCCTTCTTGGTGACGGCCTCCTGGACAATCTTCTCCTCCTCATCGTCGTCTCTCAGCTGGTCAGCGTAGACCTCGGGGTGCTTTCGGAAACAGTCCTGCATTCCAGAGAACTTCTCAATGCAGTCCATGCCCTTGGGCTCGGCCTTGGAGTAGACGAAGCACGAGAAGGCCTCCTTGAACTCCTCTCCACAGGGTCCGTTGGCCATGCCGCCCAGACAAGGACAGTCCCAGTTGATCTCGCCGGTCTCGGGGTCGTAGGCACCCTGCTGGCCCTCGGGGGCCTCTCCCTCCTTCTTCTCGGGCTTGGCCTCGCTCTCAGTCTCCTTCTTGGCCTCGTTGAAAATGACGCCTCCAAGCATGAGGGCGGTGGAGGCTCCGAGAACGAAGCCGGACCGGGGAATGGCCTTGTGGGGTCGGGCAGTGTGCATGGACCGGATCTGGGCCGGTCGCACGGTTCGCAGAGATCGAATGGCGGTTCTAAACATGTTGTGGGTGATGTAGAAGTGCTGTGTAGCAAGTTTCCGGCGGTGGAATCTTCGAGGCAAAGTAGCGTTCAGGCCATGCATGCTCGAAGCCTGGCCATTACAAATTGTGCATGGAGAAGAGCTTGTTGGTTCGATTTGCGGGTGGGGACGACAGGCCAGAGTGGCGAATGTGGCGGGGAAAATGGTAGATGAGATGAAAGAGGTATTATTTGACATTCGGTTGAAAAGACTGTGAATTTTTAATATCGATATATTAACAGTGGCGCCATTTGCATGGATTATCTCGATGGCTTGAAATTTCACTCAACTTTGCGAAAGCCAATATTATTCAGCTAAGCATTTATCTGGACAAAAGAAAAAAAAATTACCGATATTGTGAATGACTGGTCTCTTGCAACCTTGGCAAAAAAAGATGATTGCTTTCACGAGAGGTACACTGTACAAGGTGGTTCAATCTCGTTGAGCAAGGAACCTGCATATCTGGAACGCCTGCGTTGCTTCAGCTATCTTCTTTCCTCAACTAGTATGCTAACTATCAACTCGCCTTTATCAAGTATGCTCGAGTAATGAGTAGCCGGGCGGCTGTAACTCAAGAATCCATGGAACATCACTACTTGCGAAACGAGTCAGCACGACGACTTTTTACACCGGTTGCTCGGTCACCCTAGCTCGTCCCCTTTGTCCTCGCACCCTCGTAACATTGCTACAAGTGCCTGGCTTGTCTGAACATTGCTACAAGTACAGTGGATTTACCAGGGTACGCGAATACGAGCATGCACCGACTAGAGCTGCATGTGAAACCACTAGCAAACGGGCAGGAAAGAACCCTGACTTGATATCCGACTTTTCCCAGGTCACATGACCACTACAACTCATCAACGTCTCTTTTACTAAGCAAACCGCACGGCACGGTTGACTCAAATCCCTAGCCCTCGACCTGCATTGGGTGTGCACAGGACATGTGAGAATTGACTCAACCAATCTGTCCTCGACAACCATTACAGGACACCAGTGTGCGACACGAGAAACGTACCAAGCGATGACATATGTGACTTTCTCGCCGGGAGCGTTTCTTGGAGGCGACACGACATGTGACCGGAAACAGCACGGCCTTGTTCTCCTGAACCAGCCGATAACCGATATGGAGCTGTTCAAACGAGCGTGGACATTCTGTGAACGACGAATCTGCGCGGACGGAGGAGCCAACCGACTGTTCGATGCGCTCAAGACAGACGAGGAGCGACTCAAGTTTTTGCCCGACGTGATTGTGGGCGACTTTGACTCGCTCAGAGACAATGTGCGACAGTGGTACGAAGAACACGGAGTGATGGTGAAACACGACAAGAGTCAGGATACCACCGATTTCATGAAGGCCGTGACTCTGGGCAACGAATTGTACCAGGTGCATGGTCTTTTGGTTCTGGGAGCTCTTGGAGGTCGTCTGGATCATACCTTCCACTCCATCTTCCATCTGTTTTTATCCCTCAAACACCACCAGACGGTCTATCTCCTCAATGACGCCTGCGTGTCCTTTTTGCTACACCCCAATGTGCCCAACATTGTCAAGACCCCCCAGAACCTGCTTGGAAAGGCAGTGGGTATCATTCCTATTGCTGGCCCTACCCGAATTACCACTAAGGGTCTTCAATGGGACGTGGAGGACTGGGAAACGTCCTTCTACACCCAGATTTCCACCTCCAACTACCTGGTGGCCGACCAGGTGACGGTAGAGTCCCCGGACCCCGTTCTCTTCACCATTGAGTTCAAGTTCAACGAGCTTCATGGAGGTTAGATGAAGGCGTGACATTACGACATTCTATAGATGATACATTATTTATTTGACCAGGCGGGGCTTGAGTGGTGATTAAAGAAGGTCATTCGACGCTTTGTTGGCATTCACGACAATGCGGCAGACAGTCTATGCCTTCAATGCCTCTCATTCCAGATCAAATCGCTTGCTCGAGCCCTGAAGAGGCATGTGGAGAATATGGGGGGGTTCATTTGCTTCCACTTTAGTCAGAATGTGCGATTCCTGTTGTTAGCCGTGTAAATGGACGAAATATCCGCCTTTTGTCAGTGCTGTAACCCGGCACTCGGTCGTCAACTAAACACGATGCATTACTTGGGACTTTCTTAGAACCTATTCAAGTAATAGAATCTGGTGGCAAAGCGACAGAACAAAAGGGCAATCGACCTGCAGCTACTCGAAACTCCCCAGCCCCAGCTCTCTAATGTCACGTGATTTTATATGATTTTCCAGCGGATTTTCGTGTTGACAAAATCACGATCTATATCCCACTCTTGGCTCGCGTTGCCACTGTGGCTGTGCAGCAACTGTGAGCAGCGTGACGTCATGGTTTGATTGGTGGAGGTGCTGGATTGGTTTGCTCACGTGACGTGAGTGAACAACCGGTGGCGTTGTCCATGTCGTAGACAATTTTTTCCGGTAATATATATACACGAGCATTCGCACCGTTACTCATAGCGTCTGACCTCTCCGCGGTTCTTACTGTACAAGTAGCTTGTTCACGTTAAAGAAGCAGGCTACATGTGTATGTAGCCATGTTGGAACTAGCACGTGAATGGTGAAGGTGGATTGGAGAAGACGACGGAGGGAGGGGGCAAAGTCGCGTGAGATAAATGCCGTCACGTGATATAAGTACCGTCACGTGACCAGGCACGCATACCTTCCTACCACACACTCTGTCCACCACCCCCCCCTACAGCAACCTCCAGGTCCCGTCTCTGTTGCAACTTAACCCTCCCCCCCCTCAAATAAGGTTCAGAGACGATTGTGGAACAACATGTAAGCGGGCGACCCAACCCAACCTCCTTTTTCTCAACACCACCACACCCCAACACCTGCCCCAATGAAGCTGTACTACATTGGCATTCTGCGACCAAACAAGCCCGAGGCCGTGCAGCTGGCCTCCGCGTCCGATCTCTCGTCGTACTCGTGGTTCGAGAGATCGACTGTTGGACAGGCCTTCACTTTTCTGGCCGAGACCGTGATCCCCCGAACTGAGCCTGGACAGCGACAGTCGGTCGAGGAGAACGACTACGTGGGTCACGCCTACCTGCGAAGCGACGGGCTGGGTGGCGTGATCATCACCGACCAGGAGTACCCCGTTCGAGTGGCCTACACCCTCCTCAACAAGGTGCTGGAGGAGTATCTCACCAAGCACCCCAAGGCTGAGTGGGAGAACGCCAAGGAGGCCTCTTCCAAGCTGGCCATGCCCGAGCTGGAGGACTACGTCAAGCGATACCAGGACCCCCACCAGGCCGACGCCATCATGCGAGTTCAGCAGGAGCTGGACGAAACCAAGATTGTGCTGCACAAGACCATCGAGTCTGTGCTGGCTCGAGGCGAGCGTCTGGACACCCTTGTGGACAAGTCCGAGGCTCTGTCGCAGTCGTCCAAGATCTTCTTCAAGCAGGCCAAGAAGACCAACAGTTGCTGTATTCTCATGTGATCGTGTGATCACGAGAGCGAGCTGAGCCAACATCCGAGCAACGAGCAATGAAAAGAGCGCCCAAGAACATTCTAAACGACATTTCTACGACTCTCCAACGATACTCAAGTACACGTACACCAATCTCTGGCTGCATCATTATGTAAAGGTAATAGATATTTATTGAGATACACGTTGGGGGACAACAAGTACGGTACGGGGTAGCTACAATATACAAACCAACACAAATACTATGCTCACATCAATTATCTATCTACAACTTGCTACTTGTACCCTTGAAAAGAGGCATCTCCATGTGCTGGTAAACGTTCTCTCCAAGAATGTCTCGGGCAGTATCTGCCGAATGGGTGAAGATGCTCTTGAGATCGACCATGCTGGGGTTCAGATCTTCGATCTTGTTGGCTCCAATCAGGCGCATGTTCATCTCCATCTCGTCCTTGAGCAGCTGGATCAGATGACAAACTCCTTCCTCTCCGTAGGTGCTCATGGCGTAAAGGAACGGACGTCCAATGCCCACACCCTTGGCTCCCAGACACAGAGCCTTGATGACGTCGGTGGCTCGTCGGATACCTCCGTCAATGTAAACCTCAATGTAGTCCTGCCATCCCTTAGCTCTCAGAGCAGCCATGACCTCGACCAGCACCTCGATCGACGGCCGGGCAAACTCCAGCTGTCGGCCTCCGTGGTTGGACAGCAGAATTCCGTCCACCTTGTATTCGACGGCCTTGAGCGCGTCTTCAGCACACTGGATACCCTTGAGAATGATGGGCATCTTGGTGATGCTCTGGAACCAGGGAATGTCCTTCCAGGACAAAGAGGGATCGATAAATGAGGAAATGGCTCGCGCGGCTCCCTGGGATCGATCCACAGAGTCGTCGGACTGCTGAACCTGGGCTCCAGGGTCTCCGAACTTGGTTCGCATGTCCTTTTCTCGTCTTCCGAGCTGTGGGGCGTCTACGGTGATGAACAGACCCTTGACTCCTCGCTTCTCGGCATGCTGAACAATCTTCTTGGTCACCTCTCGGTCCATGTTCACGTACAGCTGCATCCACTGGGTCTGTTTGTCGGTGGCAGCGTCGACAATCTCGTCGAACGAGCACGAGGCCAGAGTAGGGATCATCTGGATCACGTCCATCTTGTCGGCTCCTCTAGTGAGCACCACTTCTCCCTCGGGATGGCCCAGCTTACCAAGAGCGGTGGCGGTGATGTAAAAGGGCACGGACGACTTTGTGCCTAGCATGGTGGTGGAAATGTCCACGTTTTTGACGTCGACCAGCACCCGGGGTCGGAACCAGATCTTGTGGAAGGCCCTGTGGTTTTCTCGCACGGTGATCTCGTCGTCCGATCCAGACGAGTAGTATGCCCAGGCGTTGGGAGACATGGTGTGTCTGGCCACGTACTCGAAATCGAACGAGTTGAAGATCTGGCCGAGCGGAGGCCGGTTTTCGTACCGCACCAGACGAGCCTTTTCCTCTGGAGAGGCCTCTTCTTCTTCCTCGGCTGCGATCTCGCCAGTCACCTCTCCCAGATGCTTGTCCTTGTCCAGGAACTTGTCCACCACATCACGAGGGTGGATCGGGTCGAACGCCTTGGTGGCGTCTTTTCCGGCGTACTTGAGAATGATGGCCTGTCCTCCCGGGTGTTCGGGCAGGAACTCGGTCAGATCGTAGGCCTTTCCATGTAGAATGACCCAGCAAGAGTCTTTGGAGTTGTGTTTGGCGACTGTGTTAGTTGGAGGGGTATGGGAAGGGGACAAGTCGTCTGTCTGCGTGTTCGGGGCTCACCTTCTTCGACGGAAACCATGATGTTGATGATGTTGACGATGTGACGGGTGTGTAAGTGAAGAGATGACGACTAAAACGTCCTTTTCTATTGGGTCTCGGTTTGGCGGGGTATGCACCTATGCACCTTTGAGTTTAATAGTGTGGGGGGTTTGAAAAGGAAGGCGACGTTGGAGAAAAGGTTGAACGGGAGAGTATTGGGCGGTGGTTTGCGATACAAGTAGGTGGAACGAATAGAGCACGTGACAGATGAGCCCTATATTCATCTCGAACAATTGATCCAAATAACACATACTATTGCACACTCCAGAACCGTCTGTACTTGTTGGATACAACAGCCCACTATTGACAGTTCCTCCAATTCAGCCCACCATTTGACATGTCCGTTACAATAGTGCACCCCCAAATCTACTTCCAGAACGAAGTCTAACGGAAAGTTTACGCTCCTAAGAATCTGCTCATCTGAATAATGTGTGCACTATGCCACTGTATCAAGCAAAAGACAAGCCTTGGATTGCTCACCAGATAACACCAGCGGGTCCCAGAATTTAGGCTTTAACAACAAAAGCAAAGGCACTGTGGCTCGAAGTCAGACTACAAGTACTCTTGCTAGAGAGCGCTACTCGAACGAACTTGTAGGTGTTCCGGGGCACTTTCGGGAGCTACTGTATCGTACGAGCACATTTGACAGACTGTTTGTCCACGTCCCCCCAACTGACCCCCACATGAGTACATGTATACGTCCCTGATGTGTGACGCCTGCATCGTCAGAATAATAAAAAAATGCAATTACTGCCGATGAAGGGAGGAATTTCCAACAAAAAAATCGACCGAGGAGAGGGTCGAACTCTCGATCTTACGATGACTAGATATTTCTAACAGTCGTACGCCTTAACCAACTTGGCCACTCAGTCGCGCTGTGTGCCCAAAAATAGTGAACTTTCAATATATTCCGTAAGATGGCTTTTTTCGCCAAATATGATAGCTAGAGAATATTAAGAGAGTTTTATGTGTTTTTACGTACGCTTGTTTGTCTGTGTGCAAGATTGAGACCGATCCTAGCCTTTTTACTTGCTTTTATGGTGTGTTGTTGTGTGCCAAAACGGTGTTTCCAACACAGCAGGCATAGCTTTCAATGTATCGGGTGCACTGTACTTGCCAGTAAGAAATGGACAACGTGGGATCGAAGAGCACAGTCTACTCTGAGAGTGTTATCCTTTTTTGTATAATATTGCACCCATCAAAGGTGTTTGGCTGGAGTGTTTGTTGAGGGCTTGCAACTGGGTATAATCTAGTACATACAGTACCACACTAAACTGCACAAACTTGAGATACCAGGTCTCCATATACAACTCCATCTACGTCTGTTCAAAGTGTTAGATATTCAAATATATTAGTATGCTCAATAATGCTAGAGTTAGAGGGAGTCTTCATTTTTGAAGGAGGGAGAGGTTTCCACGGCAACAAACTGCACGTGGTCCTTGTTTTCCTTGTCGAGTTTTGCCTGCTCCTTGAGCTCGCGGTCCAGCTCTCGCTGCCGCATCTTCTCCATGTTTCTCTCGTCCTTCTTGGCCTGCGAGGCTTCCAGCTTCTTGTCGAACCGGTTTCGGATCCGCTCTCCGTAGAACCACACAATGATGGGGAAGGGTAGACCGAGCACCACGGCCAGAATGCCGCACATGGTGTTGGCCCAGCCGTAGCCCATGGCGTCGTACATTTGTCTGCCAAACAGGGGCATGGCGAAACCAAACAGCGATCGGAACAGAGAGGCCGAGGCGACGTACGACGCCGAGAACCGCGGGTTCATGTCAATCAGATACGTCTGGATGGTCTGGAACACGTCCATGACAGCAAACGCGAAAATGCCGGTTCCAATGATGGGCATGATCCAATGGACGTGTTTCTCGGCACTCCAGCCATACCAAATGAGGCCAATGCATTCCAAAAAGGGCGCAGCAAAGATACACGGCAGCCGGAACTCGGGTTTGGGGACTCCGCCGTTCTGATCCCGTAGCTTGATGTACACCTTTTGTGTGTAGACGCACCAGAACCAGGTTCCAGCCAGGAAGCCGACACCCATACCGATGAAGGTGAGACCCATGATTCCGAGCGAAAAGCCGTACCGCTCGGTCCACAGAGCCGGGAAAGTGACAATCATAATGTACATGAAGCCATAGGTGAAGGCCATGAACAGTCCGAGACCCATGACGATGGGATGGGTGACGAGGATTCGCAAAGGACGAGTCATGGAGGTGTAGAGTCGGGACGAAAGAGGTTCACTGGCAATGTCGTAGATTGTATGCAGAGCGTCGTTTCCAGACTCCTTTCGCAGTTTCTTGGCCTTTCGCTGCAGCAGAACAGGAGGGTATGTTTCCGAGTAGAAAAGAAATCCACACACCGCCACGCATCCGATGAAGATGCCGTCCACCCACATGACCCATCTCCAAGTGTTTGTTTGCTGCACAATCCATCCGGCAGCAATGGGGGCCACTACGGGGCCTACCGTGGGTCCAATGGCATACCAGGCCAATGCAGTGCCTCGTTTTTGAGGCGAGTATAGGTCTGCCAGAACTCCCGCGCCTACAGACAAGGGCGCGGCTCCCCCTACGCCTGCAAAGAACCGGCAGACGGCCATTTGGGCGGTATTTTGAGCTCCTCCACAGCCCAGAGTGAATGCCAGTAGGACTACGATGGAGACGTCCATGACAATCTTTCGGCCGTACATTTCCGACAGAGGCGCCACAAACAGAGGGCAGATTGCCCAGGCCAGAATCATGATGGAGACCATCAGAGACTGCACCACGGGACGAGTTTCGTTGTACTCTGCGGCAATGGCTGGAACTGCCGGAGAGATGATGGAGGATGTGAGAGGGGACACAAAGGTGTAGAGTGATACGATGACTGTGGTTGCAATCTTTTGGTAGGTCGGCCAGTTTTGCGGGTTGGCGGGATCTTCATCGCCGTCCCAAGTGACCAGTTCCGGATCCACGTCGAGAAACTGCGAGCCGTCTCCTCCGTTTTTGAGAGGCGGAGGCGGGGCTGTGGAAGGGTCGATTTTGCCGTTGATGATGGACGACGCACGTGACCGCACTTTTTCCTGGTACGCGCTGAGAATCGTTTCCCGCGTGATTTGCCGCGCCAACGCGATTTCTCGCCGGTCCATGTCGCCATAGATGTGGTCGATCTGGTAATCCGACGCTGCTCGCGACGCCTTGGACGCTCGCGACGCCCGAGACGAGCGGGTATCTGTTTTCGACAGCCCTATGGAGTCTTCCACAATCTGGACAATGTCCTTGTCGTGTGACGATGACGAGTGGATGGACATTGAGTGTTTGTCGTAGTGTTTGTGTCGTAGTGTTTGAAAGTCTGTGTGTCGTAGTGTTCGCTTGTAGCTCTGTCGAAGTGTTTGACTGTCCGCTTGTACCTGTATCTCCTCCTACTCGTGGCTCCGGCTCGACCGCTGCTAACTCCCTCTGGATACTTATATCTTGGTAGATTTTAGCAGATTGCAAAAAGAGTTTTACAAGCCCAACTCTGTTAGAAACTGACTTGCGAGAAGTTGACACTTTTCGCCCCGGAGTCTATGCGGCTAGTTGCTAGGTTTGGCCGTGTGTGGTCTGCGGCGGCTATCTGGCGGCTACGGCGATCAAAGAAGACGTATTTGCACCCCATAACGACCCCATAACCGGTACCCCCACGCCTTTTTTCCCGGACTTGTGTCCCTCCGGGAAAACGACTTTAACATGCATCCGTTGCACTTGTATGAACAAGGCTTTTCAGACAAGCTATAGCAGAGAGTCTAACGGAACTTTATGTCCGCGGTGAGACATTGCAAACAGACGTCGTAGGATATATGTCTTGGATTGATTGAGAGATGTCACTCTAGATCACGTGGATCTGATGGGCTACGCTGCTGTAGTCACATGATCCACTCACCCCATTGACACACTCACTCACCCATTCACTCACCCTCTTCTCTCCACCTTGAAACCCGCCTTCAAAAAGACGAACTTACGGTCCGTCCATGCATGTAATGTGGGGAACAAAAACGGCTGAGGTCCGGCATTAACCGTTGGGCCGAAATGCCATGGAGTCATGTGAGGTGGTGGGGGGAGCACCACCGCTTGTGGTCACGTGTCGCAGAGCTAGTCACGTGATCCGGCCCCAAGTCACATCTGTTACAGTACATTCCTCTTCATAATCTCCACCACCCAACCCACGCTTATGTCATTGTCTAAGGGTAAGTTGCATAGACTCTTTTTTTAGCCGCGCCATCTTGAGCCTTTGAGCCTCCCAGCCTCCCAGCCTCTCTCTCTCCCTACAAACCTTTTGCACACTGCGTAACCGAGGAATCTGCTGAGGGGAGACGAGAGGGGAGTGTACTTGTACACTTGTACGTAATGTGGCAATGTGGTAATTGGACCCACGGAGGGTGATTGAGACTTAGTCATCAATGCTGTCACGTGTTATTCATCACCACGTTGACTCATATATGTCAACACAGCGGCTATAACTCCATGGAGACATATTATTTTCCTACTTTTCTTTTCCTTGTCTCACGCTCGGACTCCGTTCGTGACATGACTGACTCTTTTTTTTTTTGTTCCCTGAAACGGAACTCTAGATGATCCGTTTTCCCCTGTATCCGACGGTTTGAGTTTGATCTTTTTTTTCCAACAATCAATCGTGGCAGATCATTCATGCTGGAAAAAACTGTGATTCGACGACTGCTTGAATACGGCGGTCGCCGGTGATCTTCATGTTGATTTGTCACGTGCCCGCAAAACATTGCGTGCGCTGCGGGGGTGGTTTCCCGCCCGATTCGATGCGACGTGAAAACTCTTCCGTGGAGCTAACAGAAGCAGCAGGCGCTAAGAAAACCGTTTTCTGTCATTTAATGCCGGCTTGTGTCCGGCCACAGCGGCGAGGCTTCCAGTTACCGGATTGGTACAGTGCAACTACGAGAGGAACCGTAGAGAGCCGACATGGTAAGACGGTAGTAAAGCACGGATCGCTTGTAGGTATCGGTATCGTGCAAAGCTTCAATGCGGTTTGGTCCACGGCCCGAATGCACACAGCCCTTGTCTCCTTGGTGGTATTATGCCAAGAGATGGAACCTGTGGAACGTTGTTGGAGTTTCGTCAGGTCGAACACCTCTCCAGTGCGGTACGGGCCGTATTGGTACATACCCCCGTAGCTCAAGCTCACTTCGGAGACTTACCAATCAGCGCTAACTACTCGTAGCACAGCGCTAGCGGATGGACTGTCGCACCCAGATGAGGGGGAAGTCGATTTCGATGAGGTTTTCCTGAGATGAGTTGTGGCTGTGAGGTATAGTATCTTCCGAATGGGTCGAAATGTTGCTCTGTTGCATTTCATGATGCAATTTATTGCAGAACGATCGGGCAACGGCATCACAAACTGAATAACATCATGACCCCGCCAATAACCGAAGGGACTACGTTGGCTACTTATAGCACCGCCTTATATCCAATAGTGGAACTTTTTGGCAAGTCTCAAATGTCCTTCCTCAACAATGCAAGAAAACGGGTTGGTTTCATCTCACAAACTCGCTCTTCTTATCTTGCCTTATCTGAACCTTGTATATGAGAGGAAGACATGAGAGTGACATAGCTGGAGGGTTTTGGAAGAGGCAAGAATGATGGGGGCATATTGTCGATAGATTTTGTCAAGAGTCTTGTTTGGCGAGAATCTCAGTGACCAACCAACATATTGTACAGTTGTCATTGGACATGCTAAGCTGGGGTCACATGGAGTTGAACTTGAATGATCAAAAGTGTGGATGAACGAAATCACGAAAACACAAAAACGTGGACAATTCACACGAAAAGCGCAGTTACCGTCAAGCAGGAGGCATCTGTGATTAGGCTTGTGTCGATTCTTTCGCGGAATACGCACCCAAGATGCCTCTGCAGGTTTTCAGCTGGATGCCGGGCTACGAGAGTCGCAATGACAAGAGCTGGATAAACGTGCAGTTTGACGTTTTGTTTCAAAGCTTCAGAAGTGCAACCAGTTCAACTTCCGACCGATCTACAAGTACTGAATGCACTCGCCTAGAAGTGCTACAAACGGCAGGTTATCGTACACATCAGAAAAAGTTGTTGCTGTTTCACAGAAATCAGTGTGATGAAGCGAATAATTTGGTGTTTATCTGGTAGAAGCCTGCCCCAGAAGTGTTAGGCTCCACAAGAAGTCACTCTTCAGTCGCATTGTTTGTTTGTTATTTCACTGTAGTTGCTCAGCAGTTAGATATACTTGTAGGACGTTAGTCGAGACGCCATGGTCCAACATGACCTCCCCAAACAATCTCTCGACTAATTAGCGTCTATTCCACTGTTCAACCTATAACATAAGCAGGTTCCAGATGCTACCCTCCAAGCCTCACACTGCTGGTCCGGTAACGTGCCACCCACAAGAGCCAGAAACATTGGAGTCTGCATCACGATCAATGATGGAGCCGGGGCATCTTGAGATATCACCAGACCAGCAATGCACAAGTGGACTTCCCTACGTCTTTGCTAACACGCGGTCGTGTGAATATGGGTTGAAAGGTAGCCCTGGACTCGTTCTTGTACATCCTACATCTCTGTGTGGGTGTCTTGGTCCTCAGCTATCGACGAGTAGGTAGTACGTGATAGGGGCAGGGCGGGACTCTGTTTCATAAGGCAATTTCATGTTCATGGTGTATCAAGGGATTCGGCTGAGTTGTAGGAGTGTCGTGTGTTACTGTTGCATGGTTTCAACACCACAGTCCACCTCACGTGACTATGGTACTTGTAACAAAAGCGGCACTCGTTCAGACATCATGGGTTTGACTTTCAAAAGCTATACCATCCAATAGGGCTGCAGTGACTCAGCTCAGCTCATACCATGGTGTTTGTGAACAACTGTGGAGTAACTACTTGGGCAGTTTGTTGGGAAGTTGATAGGCAGCAGCCTGGTATCTCGCCAGATTCATCTCTGGTACTGGTACCGTACAGTACATACTGTAGCAAATACAGTCATTCTCGCTATCAGTACTTCACCTTGCACGAGTACACTGCAAGTATTTGGTAACCTCTATAGTCAGTGACACCGTTCGACGTTCTCTGTTGATTCCAATGGAACGAAAACCCGACTTCAAACGCCGCCAATCACCTACAACATTCACTGTTACAACCTATCTGTTGCAATGACATCAGACCGTACTGATACAACTTGTATCGATGTTTTTTTATTTTCAATCACCTGGCACATTCACTACAATCACCTGCACATTCACTACAATCCCACATGATCACGGCACTCCATACCTCGCAATCATCGGGTCACTTCTAACCAGTGCAATTTTATTTTACTTTACATCATCGTTCAACCCCTTACTCGCAGTCAACACCGCTCTTTCGCTTAATGAGAGCCTTTCGGTCAGCATCAAGGTTGAGGCTGGTGATGAGAAGCTTGGAAGCGTTGAAGTTGACGGGGACAGCAGCGCCGGAAGCCTTGTCCTTGGACACAGAGTTGACCTGGACGGAGAACTTGAGTCGGTAGACCTGAGAGACCTTACCCTCTCGGCCCTTGTAGGCACCTCGGGCAACGGTCACAGTGTCATCCTTTCGGATGGGCAGAGATCGGATCTTGTACTTCTCACGCAGCTCCTTGGAGAGGGGAGCAGACATGAGAATTCGTCGCTCGGCGGAAGAGGCGGAGAAGTGAGCCTTTCGGGCCTTTCGTCGAGAGCTAGAGACGTCTGAGTTAGTTTAGTTCGTGGAGGTGGTGGTTTTGGGCTTTGACATTTGAGGTGCAAATTTGAGGTTGAGCAGATTGAGGGTCGAGGTTTAGACGTTGATAACACGATATTGAACGAGTGGAATCCATCTCACGATGTCGTTCCACAACACCGTTTCGCAATTTCAGCTCCAACTGGTCTTTTGTCGATAGTAACACCTCCATCCAATGTCTGTTGTCGATATGTCGAATGTATGGTCTCTCAAAACACCTTTCCAAACCCTCTCAAATAGCACTGTCGAATGTCGCCCTTTTCCTGTCACGTCCTCCTCTGTCGCCTTCGTCGCCCGTCCATTGCTCCTACTCACCGCAAGAAACCTTGGCCATTGTTGTATATGTGTGTCGTGACGTTATGGTCAAGATGAAAATTAAAAGCTTTGAAAAAGTGTGTGGGTGCGAGTGGTGGTGGTCCCGATTGGGAGAGTCCGGTTTAGGGTTGGATAATCTTTGGGGGGAGTTGGGAGCTCTTTTGGGGGGAGATCATGTGATGCTTATAGGGTTAGCCCTAACTTTGTATTGTCCGTCTGTGACTGTAGAATCATATTGGGAGTGAATATGGCGGCGGTCGAGAAATAGCTGTGCTGCTATGTGGTGAACACTTGGTGGTGATTATTGAGACGGTATTTACCGTACAGCATTATTTAAGGTGGACGAATATTCGCAGTGGTTAAGGACGGTGATTGGTTAAGGTTTTAGGACGGACTGGTGTAAGAGATGTTTAAGAGGTGGAACAGAACAGCAACGAGCCGAGCAGGCGAGAGAACGCTTGGATTATCTGGTCACGTGATATGGCCATGTTGAGGCGCAAGTCCGTCCAACGTATGGCTCTACTTGTACTGGTTGATTTGACAAGCGTTCAGTCAGGCCGTCTGACTCTGTTGTGTACTACCGTACTGTACCTTGGTTTAGTTTGGGACTTTCTTACTTGAGTCTAAGTAAAGCACGTCCGAGTTGAGGGAAGACAATACTGTGTTCTGTGGGGTTGTTTTAGCAAGACTTCGGCTGCAGACTTGTTTGTATACACTCCCGTATATCAGGTGTATTGATCTCAACGTCTACAAGTGTTTGGCGGTCTCCAAGGTGAGAATTTACTAGATATACAAGCCCTCCACTCTGAGTCTTCATGGCCAATGTAAGACTGCACCGTACAGTAGACTACATTCTCGCACTGAAACGACCACAAGTTCGCAGACTATCGTCTTTTCAAGAGCTTAATCGTGGCGGCTGGTGGCTATAAGTGGTACGTCGTACATACCCACACCCTCCCCTTTTGATCTACCGTATGAACCATCCCCCGTATGTCCAACTTCGATGTCCGATCCGTGTGCTGGTGAGATGACTAGATCGCTTCAGCAACGTGCGATGCACACTCGTACACGTACACGTTTCGCTGCGTAAACACCTATCATTGCGGTCTGGTAATGTCTTCTGCCGTCTCTAGCATCGAATCTCTCCTCATCGTCTCAGCCCCTCTCAGCCCATCGTATTCATGCCATGCGCACACGGACAACATTTGCAGCATTCTTAATTCCAGCGTTCTTATTTCCAGCATTCTTAAATGGCACCTTGTTGAGCTTGTATGGACAGGGAGAGTATACGACGGTATAGGATCTGTTTGGGAAGGGTTATAGAATATTGAAATCACATGACCGACACATGTCTGACACGTGACGGGCTCTCGGGCCGACCCGTCCCCCCCTACTGTATATCCGTCCCACTGACATCTGACACTTTCATGTGCGGCTGAATCGACAGGGGCATTCTGTGAATTAGTCTTGCGGGTCACGTAAACTAAGCAAGCCGATAAAAAGAAATCAGCGAGTGCTTGACGAGCGTTGGAGATGAGTTGTTGGCCAACAGAGACAGTAGCTACAGTGCAGCAGATTGAAAAATCCGCTACAACAAACGAACGACGTCACTCTGTGTATCGATCCGTAGCTCTACAGCAACCGTTGCTGCCGTTTGCTTGCCACAGAGAAGGCTCGCTCTGACAATCAATTTCCCAAAGTGGACTGGCCGAGACAACCTCGCAGCGTGCCAGCTGCAGCTTCGGCTTCAACAAGAGCCGGTTCCATGTTTCAATGATGTGCAAGAAAGGCACGTTTTCGAAGGTCGCAATTTATAGGAGGAAGGTGTGAGGGGTGTGAATGAAGGTACGAAGTGCACTGCGAAGAAATTCTGCTTCTATCCAGACACTCAAACCGCGATTCCGTATGCTGTATGGTACTCGCTTTTTTTTCTTGTTCTCCACTCACAAGGGGGCACATTCCAGCCCAATAGGGATAAAGCGAAACGCGTGGAGACCCTAAACCACGCATGGAGTTGTCTATTTGCAACCAACCGTATCCAAACGGCCGAGCTGCGTCACCGTGCAGCGTCGTGCCAAAAAAAAAACATGGACTATCCCATATGGCCCGGAAGACCGCCCACAAAAACGTGGTTTCCGTGCTTTGGTAGTGCGACCCGCGCGGAAGTGATTTGTGCAAAAATACCGCACCCGCCTCGCCAGCCAAACCCGATAGATCCCCATAAATCCATTTACCCGGTCTCCGTTGCTCCCAGCACAGCCTAAAGTTAGAGGTTTTTAGGCTTCCCTGCTGACGCTTTTGTATACCGTCGATTTAGGAGCCAAAATCCAAGTACGGAATTCTGTTACTTGGTTTACGGGTGTAGCTAAGCCAAAGTGCGAGCTTACATACAACAGCGGTACACACTCTTTTCCACCGATAGCTACCTACTTTGTCGTGCACTCACCACCCAGGACAACGCCCTACGATACCACACACTCACACACACACACAAAGAGCTCCAGCGCTGACTGTCTAAACACACACACACATAGACGCGCCTGTCACAAGATTTTTCCCGTCGCAGTCAGGCACATACCCCACAGATAAAAAAATCACATCATCAACAAACACTCCCGACAACACAGCAGTGAGTACACACACGACTGTACTCGTACAACGACGTGACACTTGAAGTACACATGCAAACCCCCACGACCCCGAAGAGCGACGCCCAGGACCTGTCTGCCGCCGCCACCACCTCTCCCGACCTACTACCGTTTCCCTCGTTGGAGTCCAATCCCCTAACCCCCGGTAGATCGGAGCCACCACCTGTCAAAAAGGTGCCCACATCTACGCGTTCCTACTCCTTTGAAGACTTGCGACCCGAGGCCCAGGAGAGTCTGATGCGAAACAACCTGGTGGAGAAAAATGACCCGCTAGAGGTCCACGTGAACGGGAACGGCAATGGCAATGGCGCGCCCTACGGAAACGAGTTTTCCGCGTCGTCTCGAACCTCGTCCATACAGTCGTTTCTGGGCAACTACGAAATGCCCCAGGTGGAGCCCCACAAGGCCGCCGGCAACAAAAGCACAGACCACTACAAGAGCAGAATGTCGCCGTGGAGATACAGAATGCGGTCGGCCATGCTGCCTCTGATCCGATGGGAAACGCCCTACCTGGCCCAGATCCAAAAGTCGTCGCGAAACATCTGGCTGGACGTTTACTTTGCAATGACCGCCAACCTGGGAACCCACACCTTCTACGTGGTCATGCTGCCGGTTCTCTTCTGGCTGGGCCAAGCCGATATGGCTCGAGGCCTGGTGTTTGTGCTGGCCTACGGAGTCTACGTGTCTGGAGTCATCAAGGACCTGCTGTGTCTGCCCCGACCCTTGTCTCCTCCTCTTCATCGAATCACAATGTCCGGATCGGCTGCTCTCGAGTATGGCTTCCCCTCCACTCACACCACTAACGCCGTTTCGGTCACCCTGCTTTTCCTCCAGAAGCTCTATGAGTGCAGAGACAACCTGTCGTCCGTCTCCTTTGAGTGCCTTCGCGGCTTGTGTCTGCTTTACGGAGCCTCCATCATCTGTGGCCGAATCTACTGCGGCATGCACGGCTTCCTCGACGTCATTTCGGGCTTTCTTCTAGGAACTCTGCTGTGGTGGATCCGGTTTGCCTTTGGCGGCCTCATGGACGCCACCACCACCGCTGAGGCCCCCTACGCGCTGTTGGCCATCCCCCTGGGCCTGTTGCTGGTGCGAGTCCACCCCGAGCCCGTTGACTCGTGTCCTTGTTTCGATGACGGAGTCGCCTTCATGGGAGTCATCATGGGCCAGGATGTCGGTATCTGGCTCTTTGGAAAGACCCAGTACGCCACCTCGGTGCCTCTGCAAGGTGCCATTCCCTACAACTTCCAGGAAATTGGTATCATCAAGTCTTTCCTGCGAGTGATCGTCGGCATCATGCTGGTTCTGGTGTGGCGAGCGGTGGCCAAGCCCATGATGCACACCTACCTGCCCCCCTTCTTCCGAGTCATCGAGCGAGTGGGTCTTATCATGCCCCGACGATTCTTCCTGTCTGCTTCCGAGTACAAGGACGTTCCTGGCCAGATTCCCGACTCCACTCTGATTGAGCCCCATGAGATTCCTTCTCTGATCCACAAGCTGGGTCACGCCCGAAAGGACTCTGTGGGTCCCCAGTCCACCGCCGACGTCATTGAATCCATTGCTTACGCCGAGTACCAGCGTCAGCGACAGGACAAGAAGCTGGGCGTGGATGACGAGGCTCCTTACCCCGAGGCTGAAGGAGTCAGTTACCGAGGAGACAAGTCCTCCAAGGGCATGGACGAAAAGTGCGGCCACTCGCACGGACACGACCAGGATGCCGAGGACGAGCTTTTCGCCTCCATTCAGCCTCCTCGTGTTCGGTACGATGTCGAGGTTGTCACCAAGCTCATTGTCTACTCTGGTATTGGTGCTCTGGTCATGTTCTGCGGCGTGGTATTCCAGGTCGTTGGTCTCGGAGTGGCTGCCGAGAATGTGACACATGCTGCTGCCAAGGTTGTCAGTGAAGCCTCCGAGAAGATTCTTTAATCTCCGCAAGCAGGTCGAGCTGGAGATTTACAATACACGTACATCTGGAGTGTACATACAGGTAAGGGCGGGGTCTCTGGGATGGTCTGGAGCCACACCAAGGACACTGGTCTAGGGCGAACGCAATAAAGACCGGTTTATTGGTTCTGGGACAAAATTAGCATATTTGGCTGAATGAATTTATTGATAAGGATGTACGAGTTGTGGCACGGGTAACACTGCAATTAGACTTCCATATTAGCTATTGTCTAACTCGTGATATTGAAGTATTGGCGTGAACTATATCTTGACGTCTCCACAGAGTTGACGAATGGGTGGCGAGAGGGTGTAGGTGATAGTAGTAAGTTGGATTGACAAATTTGAAGTGTTGCGTGTCACGTGATCAATATCGCACGTGACTTTGTACTTGTAGTACACCCCACACGTCCTCCAATCACATGTTTCTGTGCAGCTGATCTTTGGTACATGACCCGTACATTTGGTGCATAAACCTACTTGCCCATAGCAACTCACCAACCAATGCACAAATTCAGACCGGTTTGGCGAACGGTGGCGGGTTGTAGAGGCACATTGAGGCCATTGGAGGCCCGCCGGTCTCCTCTGGTTGCGTCTCTACAGCTGCGATGGCAGCATACGCCCGTTGCCAAGAGCGAAAAGATGCGAAAGGAACAGGATGCTCTGGAGGAGCATCAGGAACGGCTGGAGAAGGACAAGAAGAAGATGGAGGAGCACAATGAGGAAGCCCAGGCGACCGAGAAGGACATCGACAACTCTTCAGACGACGCCGTTCTTAAGCAGGCAAAGGAGGTGGCCAAGGAGGGAGCCCAAGAGGAGAAGACTGCTAGTAAAGAGGTGGAGGCGGCCCTCAGATCTCTCAAGGACGATGCCAAGGTGGCTGCCAACGCGGCTGCCGAGAAGGCCGACCCGTCTTCGCCTGAGCATATCAAGAAGAAGGAGGAGGAGAATGCTGAGAAGGCCGAGATTCACGATACCGGAGTGATTGAAACGACAGAAAAGGAGAGACTGCTCTACTTTGACAACATCATCATGGCCACTCCGTCTTTCATGTTGGGCGAGAGTTTCCCGACGTGGCTGCTGAATCGGTCAGAAGACCGAGTCAAGGACATCATCCGGAAGTACGCCATTCCCCCTGGACTGATTGTGGACTTCAATTCCGTCATTCTGAGACCCAAAGACGGAGGAGCCTTTGTCAGATACACCATGCGAGAACATTCAGGCAAGTACAACACCCCCCGAGACGCAGAGGCTGCCATTGTCAACCAGCTCAAGAAGTCGGACTACCGGCCGTGGTTCGATCCTTTCCGAAGATGCCGAGTGTTCACCGTCAAGGGTGTGCCCTGGATCGAAGACTTGAGGCGAATTCCCAACAAGACGCTCAAGGTCATCTTTGAAGGCCCCACTCTGTCCCAGGAAGAAATGTACTCTCTGTTCCGTCGATATGGATACATTGACAACATCGTTCCCCCTGATCCTGCCAGTAAGGACCCCGTTGTGTTTGCCAAGGTCATCTACGCGGGCAAGGGCTCGTCCACCACAGCCAAGAACTGTCTGAACGGTATGTCGGTCAACGACAAGACCATTCTGCATATCACATTTGCCGACCACCGGACCAAGCTGTCGTATCTGAAGGACTTTATTGTCAACCACACGCGTATCTCCATTCCCATTCTGTTGGCTCTGCTGGCCACGGTGTCTCTGTGGATTTTCGACCCCATCCGAAAAGAGTCCATCAAGAGCAAGATCCAGCCCATCATCAACCTCGACAACAACGTCTTCTACGTCCAGACCAAAAACATTCTTAAGCCCATCTGGAGCTGGCTGTGGTCGTGGGTGGTCATTCACCCCCGGCCCTCTGCCAGGAGAGCAGGTACCCAGCTGCATCAAATGTGGCCTGAGCGTCTGGCCGCCATTGAGGACGTCAAGCAGTGGCTCCAGGAGAACGTCAACACCTTCATCGTCGTCAACGGTCCCCGAGGATCTGGAAAGCAGGAGCTGGTCATGGACTATGCTCTTGCTGACCGTAAGTCCAACGGAGGCGGACGAGGCAAGATTCTGCAGATTGATTGTGCCGACCTGGCCAAGGCTCGCAACGACCCTGAGTTCATCACCACGGCTGCCCATCAGCTCGGCTACTTCCCCGTGTTCCCCTGGATGAACAACATTTCTTCTTTCATCGATTTGGCTATCCAGGGTCTCACTGGTCAGAAGGGTGGTTTCTCTGAGTCCACCGAAGCCCAGTTCAAGAGCATGCTTGGAATTGCTTCTGCCGCTATTGCCGACATTGCCCTTTCCAACCACAACAAGGAGGACCATGCCAAGAACCAGATTACGCGAAACAGCGACTATCTTCAGAGCCATCCCGATGCCAAGCCGGTGGTGGTCATTGAGCACTTTTTGGCTCGAACCGACAGAAACCAGTTTGTCTACAAGCATCTGGCTGAGTGGGCTGCTTCGTTGATCCAGTCCAACACCGCCCATGTCATCTTCATCACCTCTGACGTGACTTTCCAGAAGGTACTGTCGGCTGCGCTGCCCAACCAGATCTTCAAGACCGTTCATGCTGGCGATGCCTCTGCTCAGTCGGCGCGAGACTTTGTCAAGCAGCAGATGGAGGAGTTCAAGAAGGCCATTGAGGCTGCCCGACATCTGGTCGAGGAGAACAAGGAGCAGAAGGAGCGTGTGGAAAAGCTGTTGGACGACGAGCCCACCATTGAGGAGATGCTCCAGAACCACCGAACCGAGCTGGAGTACGAACGAGAGAAACGAGAGCGAGAGGGCAAGATTGACGACACTTTGGACGAGATCATCAAGGAAGAAAAGGTGATTGAGGAGCGAGACCGAGCCGAGTGGAACGCCAAGTCAGCCTCCGAGCGAGAGGATGAGAAGGTGTCTCCTTTTGATCCCGATGAGTCCAAGGCTGGGGTTGAGGCGGAGAAGGACGAAAACAAGACTGACGGTGATGGCGAACCCGTTCCCGAAGCCAACGGCAAGTCGAAGGAAAAGTCGAAGAACGACGACATCACCAATTGGAAGTCTTTGATTCCCCCCGGAACCGACGAGTATTCCCTGGCTGAGATTCCCATTCCTCAACTCACGGATCTTGATGAGGCTCTCAGTCCTCTAGGCGGCCGAATGACGGATCTGCAGGCGTTCATCCGACGACTCAAATCCGGAGACACTCCCCGAGAGGCTCTTCGAGGCATGATCACCCAGTCGGCCACCGAAATCGTGCAGATGTTCCTCATGAAGGACAACGCCCAGTGGACTAAGGAGCAGGTGTGGTGCCTGATGAAAAAGGTGTGCAAGGACAGCGGGAACGGCGTGTCTATTGCTGATCTCATGGTGACCGAGCCCATGTTCAAGGGCGCTCTCAAGCCTCAAGGAGAGAGTGGAGAGTCGACTATTGGAGCTCTTGAGCAGAGTGAAATGGTCACCGTGGTCACCAAGGATGGAAAGCCCACCTACATCAAGGCGGGTAAGCCCCTCTATCGAGCTGCCTTCCAGTACATCTTGTCTGACAAGACCTTCTCTGCCATGATTGAGTCCGGGTTCCTGGAAAGCCAGATGAAGCTCCAGAACGACAAGATTGTCAAGTATGAGGAGGAGCTGCGACTGTTGGCCAAGTTCCCCACCAAGTGGGGCGACGACGTCAACATTCGAGTGAGGTACCTGGTCGACAAGATGGCTGCTTGCCAGGCGAAGATTGAGAAGTTCGAGGTCCAGTTGGCCGAGACAAAGAAGACCTTTTCCAAAAAGGAAGAGCCCAAGAGCTGGTGGAAGTGGTAAAAAAGAAATATACGATATAATTGAATTAATAGCATCGAAGATATGCACTTGACTATAATTACCATATTGCAACCGAATAAAATATACATTACATAGCCATAGATTACAGCTTACCCTGGGCATGATGAGTGAGAAACTCCGCCGTACAAACCTCATATACAATCCGCCTTCTAATCATAGGCATATCCTCCTGTGAGTAACTGAGAGGTGCATTCCGAGCCATGAGTTCAATGTTCTGGCAAGTAAACACACCACAGTCGACACCATTGAACTGCTGAGGAGACTCGGCTCGAGGCACAATCTCGTAATCATCAAACATGCCTCCTGAACCGGGATGCATCTTCTCAGCCTCCTGGCGAAGATAGTCTTTGATGATGTGCAGGTTTCGAGTTCCGTCTCCGTCGAGAGAGTCGTGCTGTCGCAATTGCTTGTTGACATTATCCAAAACGGCCAGACACCAATGGTTGTTGTTCAAGTTGAGCGGGAAAAACACGTAATCGGCCTTGGTCACGTCGATTCCGGCTCGCTTGGCCCATCTGGCAACCCCCTGGTATCCCTTCTCCTGCAGATTCTTGAAAAACTGCGTCACCATGCATCCAATGACCGGCAACTTGCCCTCCGCCTTCTTGGACCGCTCGGTGATCATAGAGAAGTAAAAATTGATCACGTTGTCGTTGAGCCATCGGCCGTCCTTGACCTTGTGGATGTCGTCACCCTTGAGATCGATTCGGAACTTGTCGATGATCACATTGCGAGGCGAAGACCGCCACAGGTCATCCACCTGCTTCAACTGCTCAGGGGTGAGATCCAAAAATGCACCTGGAGCCTTCTTGCCCCGTACCGGTCGGCCCTCGGCCTGGGCCTTTTGTCGCTCAATCTGCTCCTGGATCTGCTGCCGTCGAGCCTCCAGAACCTCGTATGACTCCTTGTAGTCCACCCGAGATGCCTCCTGGAGCGATTTCTCAAGCTCAGCCTGATGCTGTCGATACAGCCGAGCCGCTTGTATCTGTCTGGCATCCTCCGCGTCGTCACCATGGTCAACAGCACCCGATCTGTTGCCCCAAGCCGAAAACACAGACTGAGTTCGGTCCTGAGACTCCAGATGAGACGCATCAAAAGACGTCTCGGGCACAACTGTGGGAGGAGGCTTGTAATTGCCGGAAAAGGCGTTGTAGAGGCGCTCGGTGAACTTCTTGTTGGGCTTGTGGCCGACCTGAGGGCCTTCCAGAGGTCTCTGCAGGAACGTGGTGCCGTAAGAAGGCACTCTGTTGGGCTTGATGACGTCACCAGCAGCCACAGTTGATGCTGCGGTTCGCTTGGGCAGCTTCATAGGCGTAAAGGACTGATTGGAGGCATCGATGGACTCAAACTCGTCTCGAAGAGACTTGCTGGGCTTGAAATGGGGCGAAGAGGCGGCAAAGGAGCCATTGAAATGCAGCGAGTCGTCGTAGCTCTCGTTTGACGACCGTAAATGGGCCTGTGGTGGTTCCTGGATTGACGTGTTTGCCTTGGCGGCTCTCATTTGCTCCGGGGCAGCCTTGGCGTAATAGTCTTCATATTGGTGGTCCACGAAAGCTCCAGGGACTCGGCTTGGGTACTGCTCGACCTGTCGAGACCCGAGAATCTCCAGCTCCACGTCCTGGCCCTCTTCATGGGCGTTTTGTGCCAGGTAGTGGTTCATTCTGGCGTCGGATTCAGCAACTTCGCCCCGACTCCCATTGGGATTCGCCACCTTGCGTCGTTTGGTATCGGATGTGTAGACTGCATTGTATGCAAAGGCCACACTGGCCCGCAGCGCGAAAAACAGCAGACTGGTGCCTCTCCACAGGTTCTTGCACGCCTCGAACGCAATGTTCTTGACGGTGTCCATGGTGGGATGATCGACAATGGGGTCAAAGTGGTTTTGTGCGGCCAGCAACGAGTTGTCTTCGGGCTGGTAGTACAGTGATTGGGGTGGCGCCTTGGTGTGTGCTGTCGGTTCTACCACGTCGAACGCCTGAAGATAAGAGCGTTTCTGATTAGCTGTGAGAGAGCCGTGCAGAGGCAGATCAAGAGCTCCCCGGTTGCCCGAATAGGTTCGCCTTTGATCCTGTAGGCGCGGAAAGTCGTCTCTGTAGCTGACGAGGCTTTTGTTGGGGGTAAAGACGCGGTCTGGACGGTTCAAGGCTGGGTTGAAGGGGTCGTCGTGGTGAGAGTTGCTATCTTTGCGCAGACTGTCGTAGTGGCTTGTCTTTCGGGTTCCGTTGGAGCGCGGTTGTTGAGGATCAAATACCGGCAGGTTCCCCGAGTACAGCGACGTCATAATGGGATGGCAGGCCGTCTCCTCGCTGTGATGGGTTGTGTTTTTTTTGTTTGGATAAATAATGAGTTTAAGTTGAGGTGCATCTTCATCTACAGTTGGAGAGTTCCTGACCGTGCGTGTGTGGTGAGTGAGGAGGGTTGATAGGCAGTTTACAATAGACACTGTTTGTAGTGATAACTGAGTGATTCTATTTTCACTGGCTTCGATGGTTTTCTGATTGAATCATGAGTGGTTGTCCCTTGGATATGGGGAATTAAGATGTGCCTTGGTGACACTGTAGTTAGCTATTTACTTGGGCTACACTTAGCTTTCCCCGATAGCGTCAAGTATTACCTCGTGACAGCTTAATCTCCCTGATAGCTTTACCTTACTTGTCCGACAGTAATCAACCACAAGTATCTAGTTCTTGGTTATATCTACAGCTTACCTCTCCTTTTGATGTCATAAATAATATTCAGTAGAGTTGTTCCATGCGATCATCTCCGCTAAAGTCAAGCTACTTGTTCAGCTGGTCTCCCTATTTGGCCTCGGTCATCTCGGTAACATGCTCCTCTCGAAGGTGTCGCTCGCAATCTCGGAAGATCTCGGCCTGCTTGGCAATCTCGCCCAGCTTGCCAATCACATGCTGGTTGCCGTGAACAAAGCCGTAGATGTGGTACTCCACGCCGATGTCCTTGCAGTACTCCAGCACGTATCGCTGGGCCCGTCGCAGGTTGTGTCGAGGCATTCGAGGGAACAGGTGGTGGATGGCCTGGAACTGCAGACCACCATGCAAGAAATCGAGCCAAGCAGGACAGTCCACGTCCATGGTGGTTCGCAGTTGTCGCTGAGCAAAGGACTCGGACAGACCCAGGTCCTGGGTAGACATGGCAAAATGCGACAGAGTGATTTGCACATGGACAGGCATGGTAGCAACGTGAGACACAAGCACGTACATCCATCGCTGGCCAGCAGTGGGAATGCTCTTGAACACAATGAGGTAGAAGAACCAGTATGCGAAGAAAGAGAGTCCCATGAGCTCGTACCATCGGAACCATGCAGCCTTACCGTGCCGAGGACCCTTTCCAAGGAGGACATGACCCCAGGAGAGAGCGTACAGGTTGAACCGGCCAAGACACAGAATGGGGTAGTAGGTCATGTGCTGCAGGGGGATGAGGTATCGAGCAAAGATGTCGTACTTGAGCACACAGTTGTAGTAAGTGGACTTGACCGAGGAGAAGAACCGGTTAGACACTGCAAACACAGGCAGATGCTGGATATCGGGATCGTGCACGGGGTCGTTAGTGATGATGTGGTGGACGTTGTGGTTTCGCTTCCACCATCCCAGAGACAGACCTCCGATCCAAGCGGCAATGGTCATTCCGATCCAGTTGTCCATCTGGTAGCCGTGGGTGATACCAATGTGGCCCGCATCATGAGCAATGAAAACCAGCTGATGCCATCCCAGACCCAGGCAGATGGCCGAGACGAACATGGACTTGTCGAACAGGTACCATGCCAGACCGAACATGGTGGAGATTCGCAGAAAGTCGCTGAAGTAGCCTCTGTAGTTGGGCTCGAACAGGCCAGCGTCTTCCACGCGTTTGTATAGCGCCTTGTACTTTGTACCGATCTCCGTCTGGGTCTTGTAATCGAGACTGGGGAAGATTTCGAGATCGTGCTGGAGCTGTCTGTTTTCATCATCCTCGATGAGCTGGAGTCTCTGTGCCTTTTGGATCTGTTCGTTTGTGAAGATGGGCGCGGGTTTCTGCGTCACGGCTTCCTGCGACGAGCTCGACGTGCTGCTGGACAGCGAAATGCCCTCGTCGGCCGCAATACTGCCTCGTTTTCGGAACACTCCACCCTGGATGGGCGGCAGAAAGTTCTCCCAGATTTTCTCGCCGGTGATTCCAATCTGGTAGGCGCCCATAGTGGCCAGAGCCTCGTCGCTGTGGTACGCGTTGATCTCGTCGGTGGCGTCTCGTCCCACCACGTGGAAAATGGCCGTGTCACCTCCAGGATGTCGATCGAGCCAGTTGTCCAGTTTGAGCACCTTACCCTCGTAGACAACAATGTGGTGGCCGTCGGCGATGAGCGCCTCGATCTCCGAGCGCGGGAGCACCTCTTGGCGGGTCTTGTAGGACATGGTGGTGCTGTACTTGCAGAGGCTAGTGAGCTTTCGGGTGTGATCTTTTTTTGGAGGTTGGCACTCTTACACCCAGCTGCGCCTTTGCACTTTATTTTTGCATTAAGGTCCAGGATGAAGCGAGGGGGGAGGCTCTCGTTTGAGGGCAAATGTGTGCTAGTGATTGTGTTTAGACCATTCTTTTCAAATCAACCTGTTTCGTGGTTCAATTGCGTCGTTCTTCTACCCACTATCTCGTTCTTAGACCTTCAGTGGACACCTGTCCGTAATATTCATCTCGCCTCAGCATGGAACACGCGTAAGGTTTCATGGTGGTTCCACGGGGACGAGGAGGTGAGGTGGTTCGATGTTCGAGCAGGGGGAAATTGGCGAAAAGAAATTAGAAGAATTTCGGGAATTTTGTTGAATTTGATGGTATCGATGCGCTCTTTCGATTTCCCGGTTCTCCTTGGCTGTTAGTCAACGACGAAATACCCCGATGACACACCATCCAAAGGGCTCGTTATTGGCTCAAGAAAGTCACGTGTTGAGGGAAATCAGATGTGTGATAGAAATAGTAGGTAAGGGACGGGAAGGACAGATGAATATACAAGTAGGTTGATGATGGGGAATGATGTATCTGGAGTGAACGTAGAAGTGAGATGTGACCGTCTATAAATGGTTTTTGTCTTTGCTTAGCATAGCATACACCAGTTGTGGTGGTGAGTTCATGTTGATGCCCCTCTACTGTACTTGTAGTCTCACTCGTTGCAGCGTGCAGTGAGACACTCCGGGAAATATCAAATGATGACTGTGTCGGAGAATCTGGGTGGCTGAAATGCATTACACAGTATAGCAAATGCATTCAAAGATTTGTAAACGGGTCTACAACCTGTTCAGCAGATTTCGGGGGTGTTATTGGGGTATAAATGGTAGCGGGATGTTCAGTAGAGTTGGGTAAGAGCTGATAAACTAGTTGTTGCAATAGTTGACATCTTGACAGCTAGGGTTTATCTTTACTTAGGCTGTTACTTGACAACCCACCTCTCTCTTGGTCAACTCATTCTGCCCAAAGAGTCAGTCGACCCCACCACCCTGTCCATCTCTGTCAATTGTCTAGCCCACTGTGTTGCATCGACACGGCCGATCGATGAGATCTTCGCGACCCTGAAGAGAGGATCGCTGTAATATCCCAACATTATGACGTCGTTATGATCTGCCAGAATGGGGATTCTCGTGGTTTTTTGCATGCGTACATGGACTATCCGTTCAAGGATATACCACTTCCGTACAGCATGGTACCAGTAATGTACCACATATGGACGCCTCGACATTCCGCTCCGATTGCCCAGTGCTTGCTTGCACACACTGTATCCCACCTCGTCTCCACTCTCTTGGCTGCTCTCCACAGGGCTGGTGTGAACCACCGTCTGGGACAAGCAGCCAAGATTCGTCAGCATTGTGTATGCATAGCAAACATGAGCCGCACCGTTTGATGCACTACACCTTCCGTCACCGCTATAGGAATGGTGACCAGAAAGTCGTTATAATATACCCACAACCATGTCCAAGCACGCATAATTATCACCCTGCGTTAACACCATCTAAAACCCCATCCCAAGTCTTGTCTCACTGTAATTAATTAGCTGGGTCTAAAACACTGCACGATTCAGACTGCACAGTATGAGATCGTACACTGCACTTACTAACATCGTAACACCCGCACCTTCTGCTGAAAACATGAAACAATGACGTCCAGCCACCCAGAAAACCTGATACATGCGTCTCCACCACGTCCCCTTCCTGTTGCTTGCTTTCCACGTGTCATTGAATGGGTATTACTTTGTCACCCACCCATTTAACCTACTAATAAACTTCACTAACCTGCACTCCTCCCAACGGGGGCTGGTTAGAGTGTCGCCAAAAAGGAAGCTTTCCAGAACCCAATCGTCCTTGAAGAGCGCAACTCATCCCATGTCTAGTGCCTCCGCCATGCGCTTGTCACAATGAGCTGGTCACCGCTGGCCGTATCCGGCAAAATCAGGGTCTTCAGACTGATCGAAAATTACTTCTAGCCTAGTAATATTGTCCCAAACGGTTTGCAACAAAGACCCTGCTCGTATTCTGGGAAGGGTCCATTGAACCAGCCCTCGAAAAGACACAAGATCAGTATATATACTGATACGTTGGCACCATGAATAAACCAACAGTCTTCGTTCGTTCCCACTCTCATTACTCGCTCTCAGCACAAACACTTCGGTACAGCTCCGTCTCACTCTTTCGACTCAGCTCCGACTATCCACTCACTCTCTCTTTGGCCCTACGCCTATACACTCATTACAACACCCAGTATCGTCACTCATTTTTGACCAACTACACTCTTTTGTTACCCAATTACCCTCGTTACTACTATTACTACTATCATGAAGTTCTCCACTCTCATTACCCTGCTTGCCGCAGTGTCTGCTGCCCCTGTCCATCGTCAGTCTAACGATAACAACAACCTCCTCCTCCATAAGCGAGAACCCCGAGTCGTCATTCGAACCCACACTGCCGAAGCCGTCATCGTCACAAACACAGTCATGGCTCCTGCCGTCACTGTCACCGCTGGCCAGGAACCTGCTCCTGCCCCGGAACCCCAGCCCGAGCCTGCCCCTGCTCCTGAGCCTGCTCCTGCTCCTGCCCCCGCACCTGCTCCTGCTCCTGCTCCCGAGTCTCAGGCTCCTCCCGCTCCTGCTCCTCAACCTACTGAGCCTGCCCCGGCCCCTCCTGCTCCTCAGCCCGCTCCTGAGACCACCAACGAGCCTGCCCCTGCCCCTGCCCCTGCCCCTACCTCCGACGCTGCTCCCGCCCCCGAGCCCGCTCCCACCACCTTTTCCACTTCTGTGATTGAGCCCTCTCCCACCTCTTCCTCTGCTGCCGAGGCCACCCCTACCTTTAAGCCCAACGGAATCCTGCCCTACTCTCTTACCTACTCTCCCTACAACGACGACTCCTCCTGCAAGAACATGGACCAGGTCATGACCGATCTCAAGGAGATTGTCGCCAAGGGAATCAAGGTCATTCGAGTCTACGGAACCGACTGCGGCTCTGTCCAGACCATTGAGCCTGCCGCCAAGCAGCTGGGTCTCAAGATCAACCAGGGCTTCTGGATCGGACCCAACGGAGTCGACACTATTGACGCTGGCGTCAAGGAGTTCATCGACTGGGTCCAGCAGAACCAGGCCTGGGGCATGATCGACTCCATCACTGTTGGAAACGAGGCCATCATTGCCGGTTACGTCAGCCCCCAGCAGCTCATTGGCAAGATCGGCCAGGTCAAGAGCCAGCTCCAGGCCGCTGGATACCAGGGACAGGTCACCACCGCCGAGCCCGCTGTCTCCTACACTTCCCACCCCGAGCTGTGCACTGGACCCGAGCTTGACTACGTCGGAATCAACTCCCATGCCTACTTCAACCCCCAGCAGTCTCCCGAGACCGCCGGCCAGTTTGCTCTGGACGAGATGGCTCTCACCCAGAAGACTTGCAACAACAAGGTTGTTTTTGTCACCGAGACCGGCTACCCTTCTGCCGGTAACACCAACGGCAACAACGTCCCCACTCCCGAGAACCAGGACATTGCCATCAACTCTCTGCTCAAGGCCCTCAACGGCTACGGCACCTTTTTCACCATGTACAACGATTTCTGGAAGGCCCCCGGCCCTTACAACGTTGAGCAGCACTTTGGTATCATTAACATTCTTCAGTAAGCTGTGTCTTCACCGCTCTTACTAACTCGTGAGTCTTGTGCTTACACCTCTTTGCATACCGGTAGATAAAGGCCGGTCTTTCTATATTCTAATTTATTCTTTTATTCAACTGGTTTGGTTGTACACAGTAGCTACAAGTAGTCAGTGTCATGACTCTTATGGTATCCACTCGTAGAGAAAGAGTCAACCCGGCCAACACGCCGATACCGCTACAAATACCGCTGATGACGACACAACGACAATGAAATCGAGGTGACGCATTACCCCACCAAAACTTGCAGCGATACCGCTTGCCGAGTTCCGTATCCGTGTCAATCCATAGCACTGTGTCGTCGCACTCCATGACTCTGAACTTTGACGTAGAGTCATTGTCTAAATTTCGCCATTGGGACCAACAAAGCCCTGGCAAATTTGGGTGCCATGAGTCGGTTGGTCACGTGATCACGTTCGATTTCGTCCGCTGTCCTTTTTTCTACTTTGTAATATTCAAATCTGTCCTCCAATGGTCTGCTCACAACGCTGCCCTCTCTCTCTCGATCACGCCGGGCTGAACTACCAATCGACACTCTGGGCCTCTATCACCTCATCTCTGATAACCCTATTTGGCTATCAGTGAAACCTTATGCTTGCCCACCTGGATGTATGATGTATGAAATGTAACTGAGACGTAGGAGTGGGGGGCAATAGAGCAAGTACATGTGTGATTAGTTGATCATGGGAGTGACCAAATAAACCAATAGAAAACAGGCTGGATCATGAGAATAACGGAAATCGACTTCAAACCAACGAGACATTGTTCCAACAATCTCTTCGGGTCTGACTCACATTCAAACATCGCCAACCTCGATCACCAAACATCAGAACCCACCGATCAGTGCAACTCACAACTCACCCATACGCAATCTAACACATCCCCGAGTAATCCCCGGTGCTCTTTATTCTACAAGACTTATTTTTCCGCTTACTTGAGTTCCGATTCGCCGTCCTTTGTATTCCGTATTCTTCCACTTTCTTCCACCAAACTTACAGAATGACTCACATCGATGGGTCCCGATGACAGCAGCGACCAATAGAAGCTAATCCGAGAGTCGTAAACATAGCCGGAAAGATCCGATGAAGAAAAGTGTAGCGTTATTGCAACACTGCAAACCACCGGTACGGTAGTCTACTGCGACACTACTGTACTAACCATCTCCTATAAGGGTATATGTTACAATGCATTTAAATATTACGTCTCTTGGTCTGTCGAACGTCGTCTTCATCAAACGATCGCTTGAGGACTGCTCTGCTGAACTCGCTCTCGCCAAAGACGGGAGACGCAGCAGGGGTGTAAACAGTCACAGGAGACACTTCCATGTCTCCGTTAGTGGTGGTGGTGGCGGCGTTAAGCTCGTCTTCAGGCATGTCAAGGAGAGCGTTCTCAAACAAAAGCTCACTCCATTGGGCGTAGACGTCGCCAGCAACAAAGGTCTTCCAGTCGAGAGCCTTGAGGAAATCCAACATGTTAGTAGAAAGCTCGGAAGCCTGCAGCCCCGAAATCTTGGCCCATGCTCGAGCACTGAAATTCCGGTCCTGCAGAAACTTGTCTGCAACCATGAGGGAAGAGAGGAAGCACCGCCGGGGGCAGGCGAGAATGTTCACCTTGCCTGCGGGGTTCTTGGGCTCCGAGGAACGATTACGGGAAAGCGCAATGATCTGGGGCTTGAGCTGCACTAGGTAATAGAGAGCCACGTGCAGGGTGGAGAAGGAGGAGCGGGAGCGCCGCAGAACCTCCTGGATGAATCGCTTGAGAGAAATCGATCTGACCGAGGACGATCCGCCAGGGAACTGGCCCTGGATCTCGCCCAGTCGGGATGTGGCAGGCCAGATGGTCTCGAGAATCCAGACGGCCGATTCGACGAGCCGCGAAATGAACTGCTCTTTTCGTGAGTCGTTCAGAGTGTTGAGCACACGGTTGATGCTGGGGGGCTCGATGGTGGCGATGGGCTCCTTCTTGTCGAGGAGCACCCCCGGGGTTGTGTTGATGGAGACACAGGTCGAAGGACAAGTGAAGGTGGAGTCAGTAGGCGAGGCCATGATGCAAAATAATATAAATAGAGGTGTTGGTGTTGTTGTTGAAACTGAGGTAGCTGTAGGTGTTGTACGTTGTTGTAGATGAGCAGCGACACGAAGATGTGACCACTAGCTCTGCCACGCCCGAGGGAAGATGGTCCGGGGACTTTAGACTAGATATAGTTACTATCGGATGCGATAGTGACTCTTATCAAGACTAGGTTTTCCCGAGCGAGATCGGTGGCGTGCTTCAGGCAGAGGAAGCTGAGCGAAGGCTGCTGGGTGTGGAGTGACTCTGATAATGGGCTTTATGCACGCGGGTGCAGCAGACCGAGTCGGTTAGTCACTGAGCTTAAAATGTGTGGTGACTCACAGCAGCTGAGCGGGTGTTGGGAAGAAGTTAATTTAGTGGGTCCTGGAGTAAAAGCAGGACTCAGAAAATCGAGAGTGGGTAATAACAAGAAAAACCGGAGAGGGGTGTCCTTGTGAGTGTCGTAGAATATGTGCTTTGCCAAGCTGTTGCTTTCGCAGGCAGAACAGTGGAGATATCGGTCACGTGTTCTTCCTTGTTAACTTCGAGCGTCCGAGTTCTCTAAACCACCACAACGGTGATAAAAACGGACATTGTTCGGGGCGTAGCGGGTTCGGTGTAGGGGGTGTAAAGTGGTTGGCGTGTGTAAGGGGGGGGTGTTCAAAGTGTGTCTAAGCGACGGGCGTGGTTTGGTGGTGGCGATGAGTCGGGTTGGAGTGGTTGTGATATGAGTCAGAGTGGTAGGCGCGAAACAATGACTTGGTTGGTAGCAGAGGCACAAGGGGCTCTGTGAGGTTGGTGACGTGGCTTTACGAGTCCAGGTGCTGTTGCGTCAGTTCCGTGACAATGCAAAGAGTATCTGGAAGCCAGAGAATTATGGTGAGAGAAAAGGAGCCGTGTGTTACGACGTGTACCTGCTATGGTTTGGACGTATGGTAGCGTAGCCCTCTGTAGGGGAGTGCTGGGATTTTTTCCGCAGCCGCATAGCTCATGTGCCCTAGCCCCAATCTCCCAAACGGGGGAGGGCCGGAACCAAACGGCACGTTAGAACAGCGCCGTCTACCGGGACCCTGATGAAGCAAGAGCGGTATCTGAGCGGCTACATATTCAATTCCGGGTTCCGGGTATTCCGATAATTAATTTCTGGCGAAAACCGCCACTGTACGACCCATCTGACACCTCTTCTCAGATCACACACGGCACTGACTTGCTCACATTTCCAGAGCGAAAAAAAGCAACTTTAATCTTGCTCTGCCGCCGTTTGGATGACCAGTCCAGAGCCTTGCCTCCTCAGTGTTCAGTGGGAGGAGGCGACTGGGAGAAGGCACCAGCAGCAGGCCAGCAGGGTAAGACATTATTTCGGAGTTATAGGCATCGGAAGAGCCGGCGGTGCAGCATGCGGTGAGGTGGCAACAGATGGCACGAGTTGCGGTGTCATTTGCCATTTCTATTGCCAATGCCATGACGCTCAGATACCAATAGCTAAGCCGCATTACATTTTTGGTCATGTCTCATTACGAGTCTTGGCAGTGTTAGATGAACGATACTACGATACAAGTAGAGGCGGCGAGATACGAGGGGAGGGCGATTGAGGCGCTGGGCACGGACGCACGTGACTTGTGGTCGTGCTGACTGGTCAAACGTTGTCGTTTGTGGATTTTCCTACCAACATTGCCGCTCCGTTGCTCCTTTGGTCATCGTCCATCACTCCTCCTCTCCGTAATCTAAGCCATCTCCGTTGACAATCAGATTACAGTTACTGCAGCTTGCGCTGGTATGACGAGATATGACGAATCGGCCAAGGTGGAGAGCAACAGTGGAGATGGTGAGCAACATGTACGATACGTGGTGTAGTGTATGATGGCAAGCTGCTGTGTCATATCTGCACTTGGTGGGTACGATACATTGCTCGCATCTCCGTCGACCTATCGCATACCAATCCGACAAGCTCCAGTCACGAAAAGCTGGCGACTGTTGGCGTGTTTCGCGAGCAACAGGTGGACGGACGTATTGTGCGATAAGTGTCGCAAGGCCTGGATTATTGACATGCTGAAAACGTCACGTGGGAGGTTCGACGTCACGTGCCGAGATCGACTATGACTAATTACTACGAGTGTTTTCTCCGGTACGAGTGGAAAGTGTCTCTTGGCCACCCCACTCATTCTGGGGACCCACCTGTATAAGGAACATGCACGCTGGGGTAGTGTCGGAAAAAGATGGACCGGCACGTGGGCAAGGAGCCGTTGCCGTCTGGGGAGTGCATTTGCGGCGCATGTAGGAATAGTGACGCGAAAAAACACAACCATCTCTGGCCATGTGACCACCACTGTAGCGATATCGGTCATGCGATATGTGCAATGGCGTGCCGTGTGTTAGTTGACAGCGTTCGGAAAGGTATATCTGACTCACACATTCATGCTCAGTAAAATAGTCTCTTTTGTTGAACCTAAGCGTAGCACAGGTATCAGGAGTGGATGACTGTGGAAGTCGTAATAATGAGTCGACACGGGGAGGTGACGTCGAATGTTGCGTCCTGGTACTGCTGTCACGTGACTGCCTCGTAGCTCCTTTCGTTTCCGTTTTAAAAAACACACGGCATCCACTCCATCAATTCCATTCAGCACACCTCCATACACACACCCATATGCCCTTCATTTAACACCCCCAATCGACAAAGCTTACTCATCGGCAACCCAAATGTAGCATACACTCATAACCTGTATGCACATCCAAAACGCACACACCATCAAAGAGCTCCAAAAACAATATATTTCCATCACTATAACCCTCCTATATACAACCAGCCATATCCTCCGCGCACACATCTACCACCATCCCTTCTTGTCCGAGCCCTTGCCCGTGTTCTTCTTGGCCATCTCGGCCTCTGCAATGTCCACAGCTCGAAGAATGGCCTCTTCTCGAGCCAACAGCTTCTTCTCGGCAGCAACCATGTGTCGCTGCTGAGGTCGTTCGTACACGAGATCGGCCACCTCCGGAGTCACGTGTCCAGGGTTAGCTCCGGGCATGGTGGGGTTGTGGCCCTGAGATGCCAGCTTGGTGTATCCTCTCTCCTTGATAATGAGGTCCTGCTGCTCCTGTTCAGACAGCGAGCCCGTAAGGAAGCCCTTGAGTCGGATTCGGGCTCTGTAAAAAGGACTGAAGACGTTTTCGTAACCGTTGTCCCACTTCATGTAAAACACTCCGTAGGTCAACACCGCCACCGTCAGCGCCTTTCCAGTCAGCTTGAGTCCGCGCATGAACCCCTCCGACTTGTTCACCTGTCTCAGCTTCTTGAATTGCCCTGGGTACTTCTCGCTTGGTGGCCGGGGGTCGTATTTGATCTGACGCATGACCGCTCGGGCCTGCTCGTACTTGGACGCATTCTTTGGTGTTTTGGACCAGCCTCGGGGTTCGGTGGGCGCCAGATATTCACTGGGGTAGCCCTGGGGAGGCCGGCTCTCGGTGGGATCAAACGGATTGAACGGAGCTCGGGGCTTGGGGTTGCTCATTGTGTGGTTGTCGAGACGTTGCACCTATTCCTCTGCAGAAACCTCTACTGCAAATATTACCTTTGGGAAGCTTGATGGTGGAACGTGCATGAGAGGATGGCCAATAAGTACATACTTGTACGAGCACGAGTGCTGTTAACAATACCACCAGCAACAGAAACATGGACTGGAATAACTGAACAAATGGAAGGGTCCGACTGTGTGAAAAGCATCGACTATATTGGTGCTGTATCCGTGTGCAAAATGAATCATGACACTCTCAGTTTAACAACTGGGTGACATCAACAGCAGAAGAGTGTATGGAAGACTTGCCAGTACATACTGTACATTGTAGCTACTCAGACGCTCCGTTTGAGCATGTAACAGATCACGGAAACGCATTTCACGTAAGAGAAACGATCGCGTCAAACTGCAACAAGTACCAGACCTTTACATGGTTAGGTGGCCAAGGTAATTTCACGTACACCACGATGACTGCGGTCTCGTTCGAGACAGGGCAATCCACACATCCTTGCACGCCAACACTTGTCTACAGATATACTGCTGACGAAAAGCCAATGAGCAACCATGGCTCAACAGCAAGAGACCGCTCTTATACACATGAGCAGTACAGTGACCATACCGACAGCGCAGATGATACCTCAGGACCCACGTGCTGCATAACAAGAACAAGAGCCACCAAGGAGACTGCTCTCGAGAAGAGTATAGATACTGGAGCTCGAAAAGTGTGTTGTTTGCACCTCACTAGCATACATTCTCAAGTGCACGTCCCCATACACTCCCTCTAATTATCGTCGAATCCTGCCCTTCACCCTTCGTCAGAGTCTAGAAGCAGTCCCAGGCTGCAGAACACACCAATGGCTCTCATCGATCATACACCCAAGTGAGGGCAAGTGATGCAGTCTACAACACATTCATCCATTCTACTCTATCTCTGACAATTCATACAATAAAAATCTCAATCTATTATGCTAAAAAATTCTCGTCTCCTGCTGGGGAACATCCCTGGAGTCAAACGAGGCGCCCGAAGGCAAAGAATCTCGGAACGAGTCACGCATGTTTTGGCGACTGTGGTTATGGTGCAGGTTCTGCTGCATGCTCAGATCAGCACTACTCTTGGTCTCAACGCCCAGCATTGAGTTGCTGTCATCATTGTCTCGGATCTCCTCTTCAAAAGGCAGATCGTGGCCCTCCTGAGCAGCGTTACCGAGAGCGTTGAACTCATTGTCGCCCTGCAGACCGTCCTGGTTAGGCATAAAGTAGGCTCGGTCATCCTTGGCGGGGTGGTATCGCTTGTCGGGGTTCTTGGACAAGATGGCAATGGTACAAGTGACAATGACAATGATCAACAGCACCAGCGAGAAGGCGGCATTAAGAATGAAGAAAATGACGCCCATAACCGACGACACTGACGCCGGCTGACCGTAGATGCGCGAAAAGAATGTAAAGAGGAAAGAGTTGATCAGAGTCACAAGCGAAATGGCAATGTTGAGCGCATTGGTTCGCTTGTCCATGTAAGGCTTTCTCCAGCACAGCAGAGCAAAGTAGAAGAGCTCAATGATGAAGATGGCCATGGCCTGGGTCTTACCAGACTGCTGGCCGTAGGCAATGAAGAGAGCCTTGACCAGGGTGTAGACCAGCTGCAGCACACAGTACCAGTAGTGGTTGGCGTTGAAGTGCAGGTACATGAACCCATACCGGTTGAGAATTCGGGGGTTACCAAACAGCAGGTAGGCGGGGGTGTTGTGTTCTCGAATCGACTTTCGAGCAAAGTAGACGACTCGGAAACACACAAAGCCGAGCACTCCGAGAGTCAGCACCAGGAAAAAGCAGGCCAGCACAATGACAGCAGCAGAGTCTCGGGTGTAGAACTCCCACAGAGAGAAGACCAGCAGCTGGGGGCAGAAGAGCAGCAGGGTTCGTGAAAGAGCTCCCTTGAGCAGCAGTTTCTCCGAGCTGGCATAGTAGTCATGTCGGTACCCGTCCTCGTCATGCTCCTTCTGCTGTGAGTTGTCGCCGTAGTAGACGTTGGGGCCGGTTTCACCTCCCCGCTTTCGCTGCAGGCACAGCTGGAAGAGCTTGAAGACTCCGAAGCAGATACCCAGCAGAATGCCAAAGAGCACAAAGAAGGTGAAGGAGGTGATGGTTCCCGAGGTCTGCTCAATGTTGGCGTCGTAAATGACTCGCAGAATGCCTCTGAGCACCAGCAGGGTCTTGGAGGACTCGGGAGAAATGTCCTCGAGCTGAGCTCGCTTGGAGAGCAGGTTCATGACGTGGTCGGGGGCCAGGTCACGGGCACGAATACCTGAGGAGTGGTAGCTGACCAAGTTTCGGGTGTACCGGTCGGTGTTCTTGTAGACGTTGGCGGCGGCATCGTAGGAGGCCATGAACATGTGGTTGACCACCTTTCCGAGCACGGGGTTGAAGCGAGTGACTCTCTCAACAAACAGGTTTCGTCGCTGGACCAGAATCGAAATGGTCTTGTGGGTCAAGTAGAGAGTGGGGTTGCCGCCCGTGGATTGAATGTACCATCTGAAGATCTTCTGCATGAAGGTGATTCGAATGAGACCGACGGACCAGGCAACGTTTTGGGCCCAGGCAGCAGCCATGGGGGGCACTCGGGGCACGGCCTGCATGGTCAGAATGACGGTGGCCTGGAAGTAGTTAAACAGGGAGACGGAGTTTGCTGCAATATGGGAGGCAGTGATGGAGTTTCCAAACGTGGCGGCGAAGGCTGCGACCAGCAGACCCAGGCCCGAAATGCAGGCGGTAACCCACTTGACTGCGGTGTGTTCTACGGTCTTGCCGTTGGTCATCTGGATGACGATACAGGCCACTCGCTTGTTGGTGTCCAGCATGTATACGGATCCCACAACCATCAGATCGATGTCGGGGAATGTGAAGCCGATTCCGGGGATCTGGTCCACGTCGTGCTTAGAAAGCTGCTCCGTTGACTCCAGGTCAATGTTTCCGGGGATCATGGGACATAGCTGTTGCAGCTTTGTGTTGGTGCAGGGGTCTATCTTAGTGGAGTAGGCCATGAAGCCGTAGGCCCATACGTCAATAACAGCGTAGACCCGGCCGGAAATGTCCGTTTTGGCCCGGACATTGTAGTCGACGGTTCCGTTGTTGGGGTAGAACTTGACGTCGAAGTAATCGGCTGTGAAGGACGAGTTTTGCATGCAGGTGACGAGCGTGTCGGCCGACAGCTGGCGTTCTTTAGCTAGCGCCAGCGTCGCCAGCCAACACAGCAGTATGGCGGCGATTCTCATTGCGGCTGCCGGTTTCTAGCGAGGGAATGGGGGTTGGTGGGTGGAGGGTGAATAAAGGTGGTGACAAGTAAGTGTGGGTTGGGTTGCACGTAGATTCTCTGGACTGTCTAAGGTTGCCGCAGCATATGAGCGTTTTAACCTACTTAACACAACAGAGGAGTCCCGGCAACCAGGCAGGCAAACCCAGTGTATAAAAATAGGGGTGGTGAAGCTGAAAGGCTGAGTAGCAGAAAAAAGTAGGTGCAGATAGGCGATGGGTTGATGAATAAGAGAGCTATCACCCAACACGCGACCGCAGCGCAACATTATCAGCAGCGTCACACGGGCCCCTGACCAACCGCCAGCGCCCATTAGTCTTACATTAGGCCACGCTTGGGCTGGGTCTTTGGGCCTAACATAGTTGTAGGTTCGCCAGCGCCAAACTCTATCGTGCGGAGCCTACTTTGTTATTGCTGGTGAATGTTTGGCGAGACGAGGCTTAGTGGAGGCTAAAACCAGGGTCAGGCGTGGCAGCATTATTTTTGGCGGGGCCGTAGAGTCGTTGTGTCAACACCTTGCGCTTCCACCTGACCAGTCGTGCATTATCCGTGTAGTTGTGGATGAGCATCGGACTGGTCGTGTCTAAAACATTCCCTTATTAAAGGCACCCGACATTCTATAGATCGCCAAGAATGTTCATTTATTCAGGGTCGTCTAGGCGAGTTTGAGCAGGGCTTCTAGCGAGAACTGAAATGGGGCGAGACAGCACACGGGGACGGTAAACGAAGAAGAGTAAATTCATACAGTATATGAAGACCTTCACTGGCCTCAGCATGACAGTGACAACCGTTGAGACTCACGTCCAGCAGGAACACCACAGATCCAAGGTACCCTGAACTGCACTCGTCCCAATACGAGTCCTTCCTCCGCTTGTTCAGATGCCCTGTGTGCATGTGGGTGCTATATTTGGCCGTTGGTCTAGAGTGGCACCAGTACAACGGCAACCAAAGTAATTAGGGGAGCTTGGCAGAACCACCCTACTGTACATACCTACCAGATAACCCGCAATCTAGCTCCGTTCGCTCTCAGCTCATCGCCCCTCACCCCCTCTCCCCTCACTTGCTCTGCTTGTATTGCTCTATTGCTCCACGGTTAGCTACAAGTAGTGCGTGGCTTTTTCTATTTTTACTTTTCGGGGGGGGAAAAATTTTGCTGGCTCCGGACGAATTTTCTCCACCAAAGCAAGCAAAGGCGGAGTCTGAGCCAGAGTCTAAGCCGGTAATAGTTGGACTTGAACAGGGCGGTTACCCCAAAAGAACCAGAAACGCTCTTTATTGGGAAGACATCATGCCACGTCTCTTTGCACGGACCGAAGTTCAGTTCAGACTCGGTTCAGCCATTGAGACTCAGCATCTCAGACTCGGTTTGGCCGTACTATTGTAACCTACGAGTGCGCTCGCACCGCCTCAGAGGTGGTAGCGGCTCAGTAGCACCATCTTTATACCTTGCTACCGTACACACAGCCCTCGCTATTTCGTAGCACCAGTATTGGTACTCGCTACAGCACGTTGGTTTGTACGAGTGCCACACAACAGCCGACATCACCGCCACCATTGAAAGTTGCACGCCCCCATGGTGCACACCTTTTCGCTCTCCTTTCTGTCAATTACCAAATTGCACATGATAGTGAACGTGCCTGTTTAATGCCTCAACTATTGGTGGGACGACACACCGTCATTTATGACCTTGACAGAGTATAGACCAGTGTGCCTACACAGCTCATATTATATCACTTGATTAGTGTGGAGAAAATAGGGGTTGGTGAAATATTCTCACATTCAATGCTTGTGGACAATTGACAGCCTGTCGGCGCTTGTCAGCTTGTCGGCTCTTGTCAACTTCCGTCAGCTTTCTCTTATCTGCCATACACCTCAACTGCACACACACACACAGCCAGCTACAGTATGTCTCATTTACGACAGGGTAAAAGGGCCGAAGCCCCCCGTCTTTACACCGGGTAACCCGCCGTTGTCTGGGTCAATGGGTTAATGTGAGCTCAAATCCGAGCAGAGAGAGAAGCGTGTCGGCCGGCTCGTCACGTGGACCCTGCAGGAGGAGATGTGGAAAGAAGTTAGCCAGCTAGCACACCCAAAGAGAGCAGGCTGTGCCATGCACCTGGTTCTCTCCCCTGACATGGCCCCTGTAACGGTAACGGGGGGCGTGGTCTTTTCAAGCTACCCCATTCCACAGGACTACTCGAAAACACGAGCTGTTCTTTCATGTGTCTCCCTATCTTCATTCCTTTGCCAGATAGTCTGGATTCCCCTCAACCATATTTCGGAGCTGAGATTTGCAATTTACGGTTTTAGTTGGGAGCCAACCTACTGTGTGCTATATTTAGCCGGCTCCCAACTGAGCACTGATCGGCGCTGATAGCCCTGGTATGGGCTTCATTTCCGGCTGGAATGGGATTTCAATGGGGGGTGACAGGGTGGGTGTGACGGGAGAAAGCCCGGCGACGACTGGTAAGTGAAGTGGCCGTTGTTGTAGAGCGTTTAGCCTCCCGTTTTTCACCGTTCCTAAAGCCATAAAAAACCGGGCCCACATGTCAACCTCCATAGTGTACTTGTCAGCACAAGGGTATGCACATTCACCACGTTGCGCGTGCATGGATTACTAAGTGGTGCCTGTGTGTCGGTGTCGCCACCTTTGTTGCAACAAGGCAATTCTGAAACGTTAAGGGCGTCAAGGCCAAGACACAACCCAAAGAGACCGTAGCCAATCCCAAAGCAGCGGCCAGTGGGGACTAGAGATAGCCCCAGCTTGACCGTACTCGTATGTACAAGCGTACAGCTCTCGTACTTGTGCCCAACAACAATCAACGGCCCCCCTCGGCAGTCTTAGTCGGCCTTGCTTTCGTAGACCTCATACACTGTACACAATTCACGCACCAGCCATGCGCCAAATCAATTAACAGCCGTCGACACTGTATAGTTGCACTCCCACACACACTGTGGAAAGGGAGACAGAAGCCAGAGACCAGCATACACACCTTGCGGTGCCGTCGTATTCGTAGCTGATAAGAGGAAGGAGTAGGAAGATGCCGTGGTCCGTGGCCCTAAAAAAATACAAAGTATACGCCGGTATGTGCTCGTCGCTCAAACGCTCTCGTCCTGCTCTCTCTTCTCCGGTTTGCTTGGGAATTTCAGCCTGCCACGTCGGCTCATTCCAGGAACGCAAATTTTACTTTGAGCCGGCACGGGAAACGCAAATAGCACGCGCCCAAAGTTGCGCAGGAGTGGTCGCAGTTAAGGGGGCAGACGGCTTCTAGAAGTCAATGTGGTCGGTGGTGGATGGTCGGTTGGGCCTGCTGGACGACGGTCAGGCAAAGACCGGGTCTCAAAGACGCAGAAAGACGCAAATAAAAACCTCAAGCTTCATATTTATCCACCCCCCCAGCAGGGTGCCTCCGCCCGCCTGTCTGGTTGTATCACCTCAACCAGCTCGGTTGCGCGTCTAAGGTTCAAAAGCTTTGTGCGTCTAAAGTCGTTTCAGTTTGCTCCTTGGGAATTTCGGATATGGTGTGCCTTTATTCCCATCTCTTGGGATTTTCTTTCCTTCACGACTCTGATTCTTCACTGTTGCACTCGTCGCGGGCAATTTGAAATTCGTGGTTAAGTGAGTATTGTCGACTCAGCAGGACAAGGCGAGAAGCCGGGGAGGAGTGGGATGGTCGCCAGAGGCCCGCAACGGGACCCATGATGTTGCTGTCGTTGTCTCATGGAGCCCACAGGCTTATCAGGAGAAGTCGCGACATGACCTTGGTGATTGCGAGGGGCGTTGGTGGCAACAACGAGCCTGAAGGAGACTACCCCGCCAGCTCTGATAACCCCAGCAGCTCCAGCGGCTCCAGCAACTCTCCAGACCTCCTCGTTGACGACTTCAAGATGTGTGCTTTTTTTAGCACAGCCCCCCGAAACCCCCCAAGAACAATACTAACCCCAGTGTCATACGACTACAACTACGACTACCAGCAGCCGGGACAGCAGGGCGGTGATGGCCAACACAACGGCCAGAACCAGCAGCATCCCGGTCAGCAGGAATACTACGATGACTACTACGACGACGGATACGGCAACCAGTACGGTGGCCAGGAGGGCTACCAGGAGGGCGTGGACCAGCACGGCAACCCCTACCAGCACGATCCCCACGCCGGTGTCGCCGCCGCTACTTCGGGCGGCTACCGAAACGTGAAGGACGACGGTTCCGAGACCTTTTCCGACTTCACCGAACAGAACGGCCAGGGCTACAACCAGGGTTACAACCAGGGCCAGTACAACCAGGGCTACAACCAGGGCCAGTACAACCAGGGCTACGGCGGCTACGACCAGTACGGCCAGTACAACGACGCCTCCCAGATTTCCTTCCGGTCTTCGGGTGCGTCCACCCCCATCTACGGCCTCGACTACGCTGCCTCCCAGCAGGGCATTGGTGCCGGCTCCGGACACTCCCGAGAGCCCTACCCTGCCTGGTCTGCCGACAACCAGGTCCCCGTGACCAAGGAGGAGATTGAGGATGTCTTCATCGACCTGACCAACAAGTTTGGTTTCCAGCGAGACTCCATGCGAAACATGTACGACTTCCTCATGGTTCTGCTCGACTCTCGATCGTCGCGAATGACCCCCAACCAGGCGCTGTTGTCTCTGCACGCCGACTACATTGGAGGTGACAACGCCAACTACCGAAAGTGGTACTTTGCTGCCCAGTTGGATCTCGACGACGACATTGGATTCCGAAACATGAAGCTCGGTAAGACCAACAAGCGAACTCGAAAGGCCCGAAAGAAGTTCCGAAAGGAGATGCAGGACCCTGACGCCGATCCCGCCAAGACTCTGGAGGAGATCGAGGGCGACAACTCTCTCGAGGCCGCCGAGTACCGATGGAAGACCAAGATGAACGCTCTCTCTCCCCTCGAGCGAGTGCGACACATTGCTCTGTGGCTGCTCTGTTGGGGTGAGGCCAACCAGGTCCGATTCACCCCCGAGTGCCTGTGTTTCATCTTCAAGTGTGCCGACGACTACTACACCTCTGCCGAGTGCCAGCAGCGAGTTGAGCCCGTGGATGAGGGTGACTATCTCAACCGAATCATCACCCCTCTCTACCGGTTCATCCGAGGCCAGGGCTACGAGATTTTCGACGGTAAGTTCGTCAAGCGAGAGCGAGACCACAACAAGGTCATCGGTTACGATGATGTCAACCAGCTGTTCTGGTACCCCGAGGGTATCGAGCGAATCACCTTCGAGGACGAGTCTCGTCTGGTCGACGTGCCTCAGTCTGAGCGATACATGAAGCTCGGTGACGTTATCTGGGACAAGGTCTTCTTCAAGACATACAAGGAGACCCGATCCTGGTTCCACGTGTTCGTCAACTTCAACCGAATCTGGATTATCCACGTCACCTTCTACTGGTACTACGCCTCCTTCAACTCCCCCACTCTCTACATGAAGAACTACATCCCCACTCTTGACAACCATCCTCCTCCCGCCTGTAAGTGGGGAGCTGGTGCCATTGGTGGTGTGATTGCCACCGGTCTGCAGATTATCGCTACTCTGTCCGAGTGGGCCTTCGTGCCTCGAAAGTGGGCTGGAGCTCAGCATCTTACTCGACGTCTCATGTTTCTGATTGGTATCCTCATTATCAACCTGGTTGCCCCGGTCTACGTCCTTGGTGTGGTTGGTACCACCCACGAGTCGACCTCTGCTCTGGCCGTTGGTATTGTTGGATTCATCATCTCGATCATCACCTTTGTCTTCTTCTCCATCATGCCTCTGGGTGGCCTGTTCACCTCGTACATGAAGAAGAGCACTCGACGATATGTTGCCTCTCAGACCTTCACCAACTCGTACCCTCGACTCGAGTTCCACGACAAGATCATGTCTTATCTGCTGTGGACCTGTGTCTTTGGTGCCAAGCTCTCCGAGTCCTACTACTTCCTGATTCTGTCTCTGCGAGATCCCATTCGAGATCTTTCTCAGATGAAGATGCGATGTTTCGGAGAGAAGTGGTTTGGTGTTGAGTACCATGACGCTCTCTGTAAGGTGCAGCCTCAGATTACTCTCGGTCTCATGTACGCTACCGATCTGATTCTTTTCTTCCTCGATACCTACCTGTGGTACATTATTTGCAACACCATTTTCTCGGTGGCTCGATCCTTCTACCTTGGTATTTCCATTTGGACCCCCTGGAGAAACATCTTCTCCCGACTGCCCAAGCGAATTTACTCCAAGATTCTTGCCACCACCGATATGGAGATCAAGTACAAGCCCAAGGTGTTGATTTCTCAGATCTGGAACGCCATTGTCATTTCCATGTACCGAGAGCATCTGCTGGCCATCGAGCACGTGCAGAAGCTTCTCTACCACCAGGTTCCCTCTGAGGTTGAGGGTAAGCGAACTCTTCGAGCTCCTACCTTCTTCATCACCCAGGACGATCATGCCTTCGAGACCGAGTTCTTCCCCCGAAACTCCGAGGCTGAGCGACGAATCTCCTTCTTCGCCCAGTCCCTGTCTACTCCCATTCCCGAGCCTCTCCCCGTCGACAACATGCCTACTTTCTCCGTTCTTGTGCCCCACTACTCTGAAAAGATTCTCCTGTCTCTGCGTGAGATTATCCGAGAAGACGATCAGTTCTCTCGAGTCACTCTTCTTGAGTACTTGAAGCAGCTGCATCCTGTCGAGTGGGACTGTTTCGTCAAGGACACCAAGATTCTGGCTGAGGAGACTGCCGGCTTTGGCGAGGGCTCCAACGACGACCTGGCTGAGAAGGACTCTGACGAGGTGAAGGCCAAGATTGATGATCTGCCCTTCTACTGCATTGGTTTCAAGTCTGCTGCTCCCGAGTACACTCTTCGAACTCGAATCTGGGCTTCTCTCCGATCCCAGACTCTGTACCGAACTGTGTCCGGTTTCATGAACTACTCTCGAGCCATCAAGCTTCTGTACCGAGTCGAGAACCCCGAGGTTGTGCAGATGTTTGGCGGTAACACCGAGAAGCTGGAGCGAGAGCTCGAGCGAATGGCCCGACGAAAGTTCAAGTTCATTGTGTCCATGCAGCGACTTACCAAGTTCAAGCCTGATGAGATGGAGAACACCGAGTTCCTCCTGCGTGCCTACCCCGATCTGCAGATTGCCTACCTTGACGAAGAGCCTCCTCTCAACGAGGGTGAGGAGCCCCGACTTTTCTCTGCTCTGATTGACGGCCACTGTGAGATTCTCGAGAACGGCCGACGACGACCCAAGTTCCGAATCCAGCTTTCCGGTAACCCCATTCTTGGTGACGGTAAGTCTGATAACCAGAACCACGCTCTGATTTTCCACCGAGGTGAGTACATCCAGCTGATCGATGCTAACCAGGACAACTACCTGGAGGAGTGTCTCAAGATCCGATCTGTGCTTGCTGAGTTTGAGGAGCTCAACGTCGAGAACGTCAACATGTCGCCCTACACCCCCGGTGTCAACAACAAGACCCCCTGTCCCGTTGCCATTCTTGGTGCCCGAGAGTACATTTTCTCTGAGAACATTGGTATTCTTGGTGACATTGCCGCCGGTAAGGAACAGACGTTCGGTACTCTGTTTGCCCGAACTCTTGCTCAGATTGGTGGTAAGCTCCATTACGGTCATCCTGATTTCCTCAACTCGATTTTCATGTGTACTCGAGGTGGTGTTTCCAAGGCTCAGAAGGGTCTGCATCTTAACGAGGATATTTACGCCGGTATGAACGCCTTGCTGCGAGGAGGTCGAATCAAGCACTGTGAGTACTACCAGTGTGGTAAGGGTCGAGATCTTGGTTTTGGATCCATTCTCAACTTCACAACCAAGATTGGTACCGGTATGGGTGAGCAGATGCTTTCTCGAGAGTACTACTACCTTGGTACTCAGCTGCCTCTCGATCGATTCCTGTCGTTCTTCTACGCCCATCCTGGATTCCATATCAATAACTTGCTCATTATCACCTCTGTGCAGATGTTCATGATTGTTATGATGTCCATTGGTCCTCTTGCCCACGAGACTAAGGAGACCATTTGTTGGTACTCGAAGGACAAGCCCATCACTGATCCCCAGACCCCTGTTGGTTGCTACAACCTCAAGCCCGTCCTGGATTGGATTCGACGATGTGTTCTTTCTATCTTCATTGTTTTCTTCATCTCTTTTGTTCCCCTGGTTGTTCAGGAGCTTACCGAGCGTGGTGTGTTCCGAGCCGCCTTCCGATTTGCCCGACATTTCATGTCTCTTTCGCCTCTGTTCGAAGTGTTTGTGTGTCAGGTGTATGCCAACTCTTTCATCAACGATTTGGCCTTTGGAGGTGCTCGATATATCGCCACCGGTCGAGGTTTCGCCACTGCTCGTCTTCCCTTCAGTGTGCTCTACTCTCGATTTGCTGGTGATTCCATCTACCTTGGTGCTCGATCCACGCTCATGCTTCTGTTTGGTACCATTGCCATGTGGCAGGCTGCTCTTCTGTGGTTCTGGGTGACCATGATTGCCATGTGCATCTCGCCCTTCGTCTTCAACCCTCATCAGTACGCCTGGACCGACTTCTTCATTGACTACCGTGACTTCATTCGATGGCTGTCTCGAGGTAACGCCAAGTGGCACAAGAACTCTTGGATTGGTTACGTTCGATTGACCCGAACTCGAATCACCGGTTACAAGAGGAAGGTGCTTGGCGATGAGTCTGAGAAGGGTGCTGGAGATCTGTCTCGAGCTGGAATCTCCAACGTGTTCATCACCGAGATTTTCCTGCCCCTGATTGTCGCCGCCTTCTGCTTCTGTGGTTTCACCTTCATCAACGCCCAGACCGGTGTCGCCGAGCCCGTGATTGTCAACTCCATTCTGCGAATTGTCATTTGCGCCATTGGCCCCATTGTCATCAACGCTGGTCTGTTGATGGTGCTCGTGTTTATCTCTTGTTGTGCTGGTCCCATGCTTGGTCTGTGCTGCAAGAAGACTGGTCCCGTCATGGCTGGTATTGCCCACGGTATTGCCGTTGTCATCCATCTCATCTTCTTCGAGCTCATGTGGTTCTTTGAGGGATGGTCCTTCGTCAAGGGTCTGTGTGGTACCATCACTGCCATTGCCATCATGCGACTTATCTTCAACATCTTGACCATTCTCTGTCTTACCCGAGAATTCAAGCATGACCATGCCAACCAGGCTTGGTGGACTGGTAAGTGGTACGGCGCTGGACTTGGATGGGCTTCTATCTCTCAGCCCTTCCGAGAGTTTGTCTGTAAGCTCATTGAGATGTCGCTGTTTGCTGGTGACTTCTACCTGGGCCACTGGCTGCTCTTCTTCCAGCTCCCTGTGCTGTGTGTCCCTTACATTGACAAGTGGCACTCCATGATGCTCTTCTGGCTGCGACCTTCCCGACAGATTCGACCCCCGATCTTCTCGCTCAAGCAGAACCAGCTCCGAAAGCGAATTGTTAAGAAGTATGCTACCCTCTACTTTATCATTCTTCTTATCTTCCTTGTCGTGCTGATTGCTCCTGCTGTTGCTGGTCCCACCATGAGCATGGACTCTCTCGAGGCTCTGGCTGGTGGAAAGGCTACTAATGCCACCATCCAGGATACCGACATTCTCAAGGGTCTTATCCAGGTGCGATCTCAGAACCAGAACGATACTGGACGATGCACTACTGGAAACGGCAGTGAGTGTCTCTTGCCTACTACTGGCTCTTGGTCTACCCATGTGTGGTGGACTTTCACCCCCTCCCACACCACATCTTTCTCGACCAAGCCATAGAGGGCATGATTGGAGGATTGGAAATATTTTATTGATTATTGAATAGAGAATAAATGTATGGATATTATGGTAACCAAACAAGTGTAGTTGTATTTGATAGTAGCAAGTTATTTAATGAGTCTTTGTGTATGATGCCAGCTCAGTTAGTGTTAAAGATGTCGATGTCGCCATCCTGGACAGAATTTGTACATGGTGATATCTCTAGTGCATCGGCTTTAGCGGTTCAGGCGGAGGTTTGTATCTATGTTTTTTATTGTGGTGGTCTTTGGTTGAGTGAATGGACGCTGTAGACTGTGTATCGACGTCCGCCAGTTCTTCAGTTCTCGGCAGTGTTATGGAGCTACAGAATGGTGTACTTGTAGCAACATTTGTGTAAGAACAGCACAATTGTGGACCCCCAGAATCTGTGCCTCGGCCGGTCTTATCACGACATGCCGATTATTCTTATCGTGAGCTACAGTAATAAACACTGCTCTGGCGAATATCTGGCTGTCTGACACGAGCTTGGAACTCTGCCTGTAAGTGGCTTGCTTCCTGGGAGCCTCTTGAAGATACAGTCGGGTCTAACGGCTGACTGTGATGGCGAGTGTTGAACTGACTACTTGTAGTCAATCACGGCAAGGGTCACGTGAGGAAGTAAGGATGGCTCATAGAACGAACGCTTGGCGACTACTGTATATATATACAGGCACACTTCCCCTTCTTGCCTTCGGCACTGTAACATCAAGGTCCTCTGACTCAAGACTGAGAGTCACAGCCGAAGGTTGTGTGGCTTAAGCACGACAGAGATAGGGGAGTGGTAAAACAGACCGGCATTTACAGCCACTGAAGCCACCAAATGGACAAAACTTGTAGTGGCTAAAGATATATAACGTGGGGAAAGTAGGTCTTTGTACTTTGTATTTGTAGTGACTCAATTGACACACCCTTCAACTGTCTATTTCACCATGTCGAGCAAGAACGGAACTGGACACACAGACACCTCTGGAGTCGACAAGGAGGAGCTCATTTCGCGGTTCGAGCATCTCAACAACCTCGAGCCTTCCGAGTGGGCCGACAAGATTCTGTCTCGTCCTCCTCTGGGCCGAGAAGCCGTCAAGGTGGTGATTTCTGGAGCTGGACTCGCAGGTATCACCACGGGCATCATTCTGTCCAACAAGATTGACAACCTCGATCTGACCATTCTGGAGCGAAGCCCTGAGGCTGGAGGTGTGTGGTTTGACAACCACTATCCCGGAATCGCCTGCGATGTTCCTTCCCACTCCTACCAGCTCTCGTTCGACCCCAAGAAGGACTGGGACAGAGCCTACGCTAGAGGCCCCGATATCAAGCGATACTGGCAGTCTCGAGCCAAGAAGTACGGTCTGGAAAACAAGATCAAGTTCCGCCACAACATTGACGAGGCCAAATGGGACGAACAGACCCATCAGTGGGTGCTACAGGTGGAGGATCTGGAAGCCAAGAAGAAGAGCGAGCTTCGAACCGACATCTTCATCTCGTCTTCGGGATCCCTCAACAACCCTCGATACCCTCCCCACCAGCCTGGATTCGACTCTTTCCAAGGAGTCAAGTTCCATCCTCAGCAGTGGCCCGAGGGTCTGGACCTGACCGGCAAAAGAGTCGCTCTGATTGGTAATGGAGCCACTGGAGTCCAGATTCTCCCCCAGATTGCCGAGAAGGCTGCACATGTCGACCATTACGCCAAAGCAGCCACCTGGATCGGCCATACTCTCTATGGCAAGGGTGTGCCTGGATACGTGGAGTACAGCGATGAAGAGATCAAGGCGATCGAGACGGACGACGAGTACCACAAGTTCCGAAAGGCCCTTCACAACGAGATTGGAGGCAAGTACAACTACTTCTTCTATGGAACTCCAGCCTTTAGAGAAGGTATCAAGGAACTACTTGCCGTTGCCTGGCTCCGAGTCGGCAAAGATCCAGAGCTGTTCAAAAAGGTCATTCCTCTCTACACCCCTGGACCTCGACGTCTTCTGCCTGCTCCTGGCTACTTGGAGGCTTTGACTAGATCCAACGTTGACTACCATCTTGGCGAAGTCAAGGAGTTCACCAAGGACGGAGTGATTGGATTCGATGGAGTGGAACGAAAGGTTGATGTCGTTATTGCTGCCACCGGCTACATCAAGCAAAATGGTAATGGATTCGCACCCAACTTCGACATCATTGGCCGAGATGGATACACTCTGAGAGAGCACTTTTCTCCTTTCGAGTCCAAGCTCGGGTACTCGGCCTCTTACCTCGGTTTGTCCGCTCCAGGTTTCCCCAACTTCTTCTACACCTTGTCTGTGAACTCGTACATTCCCGAGACAACTGCTCCTGTGACGGCCGAGATTCAGGCCTCGTACATTGCTCGCGTTATTCGAAAGAAGCAGCTTGAGAAGATCTTGTCCATCGTGCCGTCTCTGGACGCCACCAAGGCGTTCAACCGACGTATTGCTGAGCTTTCAGAGGCCGTCTCCCTGACCCGAGGAACCGGTATCTACAGCGAGAAGACCCGAGATGGCGACACCCGATTGAAGATTGCCTGGCCCGGATCCGTGACTCACGCCCTGGCTGTTCTCCGAGAGCCTCGATGGGAAGACTATGAGTACGAGTACAAGGACAATGACGATCCGTTTGCCTACTTTGGATCCGGAAAGACTTGGATTGACGACCATGAGGGTGACAAGACCTTTTATCTGTCTGAGCCGGGTTCCATTACTGCTCGCAACCTCCACGAGGGCTGGATCTCCATTCCTTCAGACGGTCCTCCCAGTGCTCCTCATTCCAAGTGAGGTTTTAGATGTTAGACGAGGAAATGAGATTATGTCGTTAACAAACTGTAGCCAGTTCATATTGGCCCTGTAGCCGACGTGTAAGTAAAGACACTTCTTATAGGTACAAGTAGCTGCTTGTATTGTTAGTGGTGGTGAGACTCCGAGCAAGTAACACTGCAAGAGGCTAACTCAGGAAAACATGAAGAGCGGAAAGTATCGTAGGGTCACTGAGCACTCGTAAGAAGGGACTCTAGAACACTTCCACGAATTTCTCGTTTATCAGTCCTGTCACGAATTTTTCCTCTTGTCTCTCTTCTTGTATGAAGGAGCCAGGCTGTTCCTTCTTATATAGGACATGTTTCAGATGAACAACCCGGTTTCCATCTTGGATTGATAAGACGGAACAAATCGGCTGCAGAGGGTCTCCATAGTGAGACTTTTTAGCGTGGCTCCGAAAACCGGAAAGTGAACTCTACACGCCTTGGGGGTTTGGGAAGAGGTGGGGTCAGCGATATCGGCATGGTCAACAGGAGAGCGAGACCTTCAAGGTCCGACTCTTGGAGTCCTCTCTAGGAACCACCTCTTCACCTCATTTAATATTTACTACAAAGAAGAAGTCGTAAGACACTCAAGTGCCGTACGGTATCCACCTCGCCAAGCACCTCTTATCGCTGCTTGGACTACATCCTTACTCTGGTGTGCTTATCTCCAACGTCAACCTTACCTCTATTAACACTCGAGACCAAAGTCTCTTGAGAATGGCAAGCCGTTGAGACTGGTGTCAGGCTTGCGAGGATGGGGAACTTGGACGCGTTATAAAAGAGAACGGGGTGGACTGTATATCACCACTGAGTGTACGCTGTTTGTGCTCAAACATCTTCTCTTCCCCACCCATCGGCTATCAGAAGGTGGTCCGTTGGGTGTTCCCCACTCAGATGACCCCTCCTGGCACCAGACAGACATACGTACTGGAACGAATACCACATTAGTCCGACGAGATGAGGCGAGGAGTAGGGGTGTAATGAAGGGTGTGATGGAGGTGTGAACCAGGGAGATCAAATCGCTGCACTATCGTTTACAAGTACAGATACCCACATCACTGCATGTGCTCTTCTACGATACAATACTATCGTGCTTGTAGGATTGTCTCCACCACCATCCACCACGTTACATCGGCAATCGACTGGCCCCAATATCCGTGGCTTAATAACAAGTGCAAGGGGCGGCGCTAAGGTTCCGACAGCAGCTTGTTACGGTATCAACGGCGAGAAAGTTTCATGGAGGAAACGGCATTGGGACCCCGACCCCGACCCCAAACCTCGCTTTTTCCGCCCCCACACCAGCGGTTAAAGCGGCGGCTTTGCTGCATACTGAGTCACCGTGGACGTGGGCATGTAGCGGGTATATCCTTTAGGCGCCGGCATTGGCACAGAGACACATCTGGGCATTATCTCACCTATATAGATGCTGCCGGCCAGTAACCCTACTGACAGATCAGTGAAAAACACGGAGAGATTTAAAGTCGTGACTATTAACCGCACACAAAAGAGCCTACAGCCTACAGCCTACAAGTGTGCATATAACGACATATAAAGATACCCATCTTCCCAACCTCTTGTTTCTCATACAATCCATCTCGTACAAGGTACACTGACAAGCCAAAGCAACAAAGATGACCTCCGACAACAAGCCTCTCGCCAAGGACCTCTCCCACCTGCTCTCCACCGAGGCCAAGTCCCGAAAGGAGTCCAACCTCAAGGCCGCCTTTGTGTACAAGGCTGACCCCTCCATTGCCTTCCTCGGAGGAGGACTGCCTCTGCCCTCCTTCTTCCCCTTTGACAACGTGACCGTCGACACCCCCAAGCCTCCCTTCAAGAACACCATCATCGCCGACGTCAACTCGCTCAAGGAGGATGAGCTCACCAAGGTCCACATCCCCAAGGACCCCTCTCGAGCCGGCAAGACCGATCTGCCCCTGGCCCAGACCCTGCAGTACGGTCTGTCTGGAGGAGCCCAGTCCCTGGTCGACTTCATCAAGGAGCACACCACCATGATCCACAACATTCCCTACAAGAACTGGGACATCTGTGCCACCACCGGAAACACCAACGCTTGGGACTCCGTTCTGCGAACCTTCACTAACCCCGGTGACTCCATTCTGTGCGAGGAGTTCTCCTTCTCTTCTGCCATCGAGTGTGCCCACGGCCAGCAGATCAAGGTCATCCCCGCCAAGGTGGATCTCGAGGGTCTTCTGCCCGAGGCTCTGGAGGACCAGCTCAACAACTGGGTCGGACCCAAGCCCAAGCTGCTCTACACCATCCCCACCGGCCAGAACCCCACCGGAGGAAACATGCCCGCCGACCGACGAGAGGCCGTCTACAAGGTCTGCCAGAAGCACGACATTCTCATCATTGAGGACGAGCCCTACTACTTCCTGCAGATGGACGACTTCAAGCAGGACAAGTCTGCCCGAAACTACGAGCAGCTCGAGGACCACGACACCTTCCTCAAGTCTCTGGTCGCCTCCTACCTCAACTTTGATACCGACGGCCGAGTTCTGCGACTCGACTCCTACTCCAAGGTTCTGGCTCCCGGAACCCGATTCGGCTGGATCGTTGCCCAGGATACCTTCATTGAGCGATTCCTGCGACTCCACGAGGTCTCCATCCAGTTCCCCTGTGGTTTCACCCAGTCCATTCTCTACGGTATGCTTTCCCGATGGGGCCAGACCGGCTACCTTGACTGGCTCATCAACCTCAAGAAGGAGTACTCCATCAAGCGAGACGGAGCCATGGACGCCATGGAGAACTACATGCCCAAGGAGATTGCCGAGTGGATTGCCCCCACCGCCGGCATGTTCTTCTGGTTCCAGATTGACGGTGCCAAGCACCCCGAGTTTGCCTCCAAGTTTGGTTCCGACCCCGCCAAGCTCGAGCTTTACCTTTACGAGCAGGGTGTGCAGAACAAGGCTCTGCTCATTCCCGGCCAGTGGTTCCGATCCGAGGACGTCACTGAGCCTCCTCAGAAGCCTCTCCCTGTGACCGAGGCCGAGAAGTCTCTGCTCTTCTTCCGAGGTACCTACGCTGCCGTCCCCACCGAGACTGTCGACGACGGTGTCAAGCGCTTCGCTGAGGTGATCAAGCGAGAGTTCCAGCTTTAAATGGTTGACAAAAGTGTTTTATGAATAGACGTGTATAGTTAGAACGGAGCAAGGTAATGATTATGGTGTTACATGTGAGTAGACGAAGGGGCGCATATACTGGACGTGATCGGGATGTGTGTTCAATTGTGCGGTATGTACATACTTGAGTGCAAAACCACTCGTAAGACATGTGTAGTCTATGAGCTATCTACCAAGACCTATCTAAAAAGCTATTTCTGCTGATAAGACCTAACAGTCCAGCATTAGTCCTGATAACCTCAGAGGTGTCGATGGCTGGAACTATAGCCGGAGCTCTTCTACAATGTAGCTATGACTCAACTTGTATCCACTACGATACAATATGAGAGCATTTTCCAGACTTGTTTGTGTTCATCCAGTGCTGCTGTCTTCGTAAGACATCCGCTTGGAGTGTGCGTTTGCTTGTGTCTATCCAGCTATTCACTATATACCATTATTATATATATTATCTTTCGTCGTTACCGTTACCGTACATGTGCGCTAGAGGGACCGAGTGATGCAAGAAACAGGCCCCCTCCTGTGCGTGTGTGCAATCTATAGTTATGCTGCCTCCACCTGTGGCTGAGCAGATGGAGACCGAGACTGCGACTGCGACTGCTGCGACTGCGACTTGGTCTGTGACTGCTGCGACTGAACCGACGGAGTGCTGTTGTTTGGTTGCGCCTTGAGCTGCTGTATGTTTTGCTGCTCCTTGTTGTACTGCTGGATTCGCTTGTTCATTTCCTGGCGCTGTTTGTCCTGCCATCGGGCCCACTTTGCGTGCTCGTGCATCTTGAAGCCGAAGATTGTGGGCACGTGTCTCTCGTTGGTCTTGGTGGGGAGCAGTTGCGGGAAGGCCTGCAGAATCATGGCCGGGAACGAGGTGCCAAAGTAGGCGCCGTCAATGTTGGCGTGACGGGTGGACTTAGGGATGTACAGGTCCTCGCACTTGGTGCAGTACAGCTTGACGGACGACTGGCCAGCCACGTCGTACAGACCCACGGGCAGCAGCGGGTTGAAGTAACAGTTGACACGGGGGCACTTGCCAAAGTGGGCCAGCTTGTATTTCTCCATCATTTTTGTGAGGCCCCGAGGGGTCAGAATGTACCGGGCATGGATGAGTCCGTATAGATGTTTGGCGTCGGCATCAATCTCCTGGCGCACGGGGTCCTGGAACGAGTCCAGATCCAGCGCGTCTGTGATGAGCTCCGCTGCGTATTGTAGATGGGACACCTCGGTCGAGAGGCCTGTGAGATTGAATCTGTCGGTGATGAAATCCTCGTCCACCTCGCAGAAGTATTCGTTTCCCTTGGCTCGAAGGAACCAGTCGACCCAGTACTCCTCGGACAGCCCCGACTCGGAGCCGTCGGTGTAGTAGTCCACCTTTTGGTCGATGCTTTTGTCTCCCATAGTGGCGTTGGTGTGTGATAAAAGGTGGAGTGAGATGTCGTGAGAATTTTGGGTTGGAGGAGTTGGGAGAGGACTTGCAAGGACCTTGGAGATGAGCGATTAGCAGCAGTGGTGAGTAGAGTATTTGTGGCTGACGCGAACACGGGTTCAGATGATTATATATTTCCCGTCACTTTGGGTCTTGTCTCCTTCTCTTGCTACTCTTACAATTGCCTTATTCATAGTGGTGCGCGTCGTGCACTATACAACTCCTGGTTCACAGTATTATTAACCACTGTGAGAAGATACCAACCGTCAAACCAGTATCTGCCAGGATTGTAGTACCAAACTGACAGGGCATTTATCGCTGCCGATAAGCTGAAGACGAGGGTATGTTACATACACATTTGACGACTGTACATTCAAAAACCATGTCTACGCTTAGTAAGCCACATTTTCCTACCATTTCAGTGCCCACACATCCTCATGGTCAAGTGAGGAAAAAAAGACAGGCCCCAGGTCCCAACAACACACTGCAACTCAAGCGATACTCTTAACCTTGATTCATCTAATACACCAACTGACATACATACTTGTACATACAATTAGCTACTCACCAGCACAACAACACACCAGCTACAATGTACATTGTGAAGCCGTCGTGGCTTTGTCATTCCGGTGAGTACTGTTTTTTTGTCGGTCACGTGACAACCACCCGCCAGCGCCATTGACTAACCCAGATGACCAGAAAAAATTCGAGGTGTACTCCGTCACGGTTTCCCCAGACAACCAGAGAGTCGCGACAGGAGGACAGGACGGCAAAGTGCGTATCTGGAGCGCCCAGAGCATTCGAGATTCGGCCAAGGGCGACAATGAGACGTCCGACACGCCCTCGGCTCTCCCCGGAGCTCCTGCTCATGGAGCCAAACAGCTATGTTCCATGGCTACTCACAACGGAGCAGTGACAGTCGTGCGTTTTTCACCAGATGGACGGTATCTGGCCACCGGATCCGACGACCGAGTGGTGTTGGTCTGGGAGCGAGACTCCACCAAGGTGCCCCGAAAGGAGTTTGGAAGCTCGGGAGAGGCCGATACAGAGTCGTGGATCGTGCGAAAACGACTGGCTGCACACGACAACGACATCCAGGATCTCGCGTGGGCTCCCGACTCGTCCATTCTCGTCACCGTGGGCCTGGATTCGGGTGTCATTGTGTGGAGCGGCACCACGTTCGAAAAGATCCAGCGTCTGGATGCCCACAACTCCCACGTCAAGGGTATTACATTCGACCCGGCCAACAAGTTCTTTGCGACCGCTTCCGACGACCGAACGGTTCAGATCTTCAGATACAACCGGGCCTCCGCCACCGACGTGACCTTTTCGACCGAAGCCACAATCACCAGTCCCTTCAAGCAGTCCCCTCTGTCCACATACTTTCGACGATGCTCGTGGTCGCCCGACGGAAACCACATTGCCGCTGCAAACGCGACCAACGGCCCCGTTTCTGTCGTGGCCATCATCAACCGAGGTACCTGGGACTCTGACATCTCATTGATTGGCCATGAGGCTCCCTGCGAAGTTGCAGCCTTTTGTCCTCGAATCTTTGCTCGAACCAAGGAGGCCGCAGAGAAGAAGGACAAGAAAACCAGCGAAAAGGACAAGGACTCGGATGTGATTGATGTGGATGCCGAACCCAAGGCCCCCGAAAGCGTGCCCATCACCGTTATTGCTTCTGCTGGCCAGGACAAGACCCTGACCATCTGGAATACCTCCAACCCGCGTCCAGTTGTGGTGTGCCACGACATGGCGCTCAAGACCATCACAGACTTGGCGTGGTCACAGGACGGCATGTCGCTTTTCGCCACATCGCTGGACGGATCGATTTCGTACGTTCAGTTTGAGGAGGGCGAGCTGGGCTACGTCGTGTCTATGGAAGAGAATGAGAGTCGACTGACGCGATACGGAGGTGGCAAAGAAGCTGCACAGATCCCCGAGTCGGTTGAACAGCTGGTTCTTGAAGAGAAGGTGGAGGCCAAGGAGGTGAAGGATAGCGAAAAGAGAATGGAGGAACTGATGGGCGCTGGAGCGGGGTCCAAGGCAATTGCTACGGGAGCTTCAGTGGTTCCCTCACCGGCAAGCACGGTTGCCGCCGCAGCAACATCTGCGGTCCCAGCAACCACAGCACGGGCAACCACTCCCCTCACAGCAGCAACCTCGAATCCGTCCACGCCTGCGAAACCTGCTAAGCAAAAAGTGACCATCACCAAGGATGGCCGAAAACGGGTGGCCCCGCAGCTGCTGACTACATCTTCTTCTGCGGTCCAGGGCTCTCTTCCTGCCGCCACTACTTCCAGCGCTGCTGCTCCTGTTGCCTCGGCTACAGCAGAGACCATCCCTGTGAACGACTTCTCCAAACCCAGCTACGCGCTCCCCAAGGGTGGAGTGTCGACTCTAGTGATTGGTAGTAAGCGGCGATCAGACGATCTCGAAGATGGCACCAACGGTATTCAGACTGCTCTCAAGAAGACTCGCCCCGACGACGATGTTCCTGAATACATTGCTCCTGTCGTTGTGTCCCCTGCAACCACCACGTCGCAAGTTCGTCTGGGAGCCCCCAAGGTGCGAAACCTGCTGATGCGATCCATGACGGTTCGAGATTCGGAGAAGCCCAAAATGGCCAACGAAAGCGTGGCTCTGGCCAACGGAGAAAACACCTCCAGCAGCAGCGCTCCTCATTCTTTCAACTTTGAGGTTCGAAATGGCTCTGGAAACGATCAGACCCCCACCAAGGTGAGTGTCACCCGTAACTCGCAGGTGGTGTTTGTGGACTTTGTTCCATACTACGTGCACCTCATTGCCGGCAACGGCTGTTACTTCTGGGCTACTAGTGCCGAGGACGGCTCCATTGTCGTGTACTCTCCTAACGGACGGCGAATGCTTCCCCCGATGGTTACCGGAGCTCCTCTGTCTTTCCTGGAGTCTCAAAACGAGTATCTTCTCGCCATCTCTTCTGTGGGTATGCTGTATCTATGGAACGTGGTCGAAAAGAAGGCAGTGTTTCCTCCCGTTTCGTTGGCACCTATTCTTGACTCTGGCAGTCGGTACGAGGACGGCGGAGTGCTCAGAGGGCCTCATGTGACCCAGTGCGGTGTTACTGGCTCTGGAAGAGTCATCATCACTCTGTCGACTGGCTGCGGATATACATACGACGAGGGTCTGCGGTCTTGGTGTCGCCTGAGTGAGCCCTGGTGGGCCACTGGCTCCCAGTACTGGTCGGCCACACAGCTGCTTGGGGATGAGTCTGCCAAGAGCCGATGGGTGCTTGCAGTCGAAGAGCGAACCGCCGAGGAGGCCCAGAGACGTGCTGGAGGTCGGGGACGATATCTCAAGCAGCTTACCCGAGCTACTCTCAACCGTGAGGGCTACGAGGGCATGGAGGGAGTTGTCAGTATTGCACACTTGGAGAACCGAATTGCTGCGGCGGAGATGCTCGAAAGTAAGCATGAGCTGCGAACTTTCATCATCATGTACGCGCGACGTATTGCAGAGGAGGGTCTTCGGTCACGTGTGGATGAACTATGTCGCGAGCTGCTTGGTCCCGGAAAGGCTCAAGATTCGACCTGGAGCCCCACTGTGTGCGGTTTGGACAAGCACGAGCTTCTCAAGGAGGTTGTGTTGAAGATTGGCAAGTACCGCGAGTCTCAGCGAGTTGCTGTTGTTTACGGACAGGCTATTGGGCTGCTTGAAGACGAGGTTCTCGGTGTTGCAACTTCTTCCAAGAGTGGTGCTTCCAAGGGGTCTAAAGACAGGGAAGACAACGAAGATGAGGACGGAGACCATGACATGACTGATTTTAAGGATGCCATGAGCGAGCAATGATGGTTTGACGTGGAATCATGAATTTCACGTTTTCCCAAAACATGTATTATAGTGCATATTGTGATAGTGACTAATGGATTACGGCTTGATTAGGGGCTTGTGTAGGCTATGAGCGATTCCGGGGTCCGAGACATCCACATTTATTTTTCGCAAGCCGCAAAGCACGATACTTACTATAAGCAGGAGGCGTATCTTGCAGGGGGGGGGGTCTGGCCATAGATGCCTTTTATAGATGCCTTTTATAGCAACCGTAGCAAGGGGTGTATTTGTGCCATGGATGGCAGTCCAGAACACTCAAGGCGCCACTCTTCTACCACAAATCATCCAAGTCCACGTGCTGAGGAAAGACTTGTTCATCGTCAAAGGACAAAGTGTAATGATGAAGGAGGACTTGGTGGTGAAGGGCAAGCTACAATATGATAGCAGTCAGACAAGGAACGTGGCTATCACTTCGTATTCGCACATACCGGTTTCGGACCTCCGAGTAATTCATGCCAAGACCATTAGTGTGCTTGAACTGTCTAATGAACCGTCTTCAGGTCAACGCCCAGCCTTTATATTCTACAAACCTATCGGTTGACCCCAAGGAAGGATGTGGTTCTTCCGTGCCGGCGAGTTAATTAATTCAAAGCCGTTTGAGCTTTTGCGTATGTGGAATTCTAACTTACTGTGGCGATGTGCATATTCACATACCAGCGGTCCAGTGTGCTGTTTAGGGGGAGGGAGAGAGATATAAATAGATGGACCAGGGGGGTTGTTTGTGTTATTGACGGTGGAGAATGGAAAAGGGGGCTAACGGTTGATATTTTTCAGGCGGCTCTACAACACGTACGAGGACATGTGGAATGAAAAAAAGGTGCCAGTTGCTTTCTCGAGGCGGACGATCCTTTCATTATTACAGTATGGTTTTTCCGCTCTATGGAGATCGTCTTGGTTTTGTGGGGCAGCAATTCGGCGTTCATTAAGTGGTTGAGTACGAGTAGCACGGAGTACATACACTTGAACAAGTGGTGAAGGTGAGATCGAAGTGTCATATCGAGCAACTGTTGGATCGAGATGAGTCTACACGTACTGGCAGGAATGCGTAGAGCATTACTAATTAGACTGCCTTGCAATAGTCCCCTTCGCGTTCCGTAGGGTGGTTAGGCGAGGCCAAAGGAGGCATCCGTGCAAACTAGTCATACAGCAGTGGAGACTATGGAATGGATGGAATGAACGGCCACCCTCAGGTCTCGGACACTATCATATAACCCATTTGGGACGGCGGTGTCGTATTCTGAGGATATGCAAATCATCAGCTGCTTGTTTCCGGATGCATGCCATTTGTTTGCTGTTGCTGTCTGTCAAACTAAACTCAAGAGTGTCTCAACTATGTTTTGATCGAGGACCCTGAGCAGCTTTCGAAGGAAGCCAGGGATGGCCAACCCACACGCTCCTCCAAGGATGCAAACCAGCTGTTAGCACGCATGGTCTGATATTGCAGTGGTTACAGAGGGGAGTCTATCAGATGCATCTGTCTATATATCCTACAAGTACGTATAGCACTATAACGCAACCCCCTCCCCCTTCCACCCCTATTCTACGGAGTAGCAAAAGAGCTTGCATCGCACACCGGTTGGTTGGCGCTGTCAATGTGGCCTCCTAACGAGACCACTTCCCTCTTGGGTAGTGATAGTGCGTTAGCTTTTCGTTAGTCGAACCTACGCTGCGGAAATTGCAAAACCTTCGATGGCAGGGGGGTCTTAACGCCGCAGCACGGACTGTTAGGGCGTTCTTTGAAATGGGGAGCAAAACATTTGCATGCAAAAAAGCACTTGGCATGGGGTGATAATGGGGTGTTGATTGAGTGAGTCGCCACGACTTGGAACAGAGTACCGGTGGCGCGAGTACTCGTAAATGAGTACACGTAGAACTGAGCAGTGCCAAAAGACTCAAAGTTAGCTCTTGCTGTCACGCCCACATCCATCCCACTCCATGTCAACAATATGGTACAACTATCTTCCCACACCAGAGATGAGGGGGCCCACAAAAACAAGGTCTGTTCTTGTCATTTTACAACCAACTCATGCAAAAACTGCGGTCGGGGTGTGGTGCAGCTCAAAGTTTCGGTCAACTGAAAAAAGCGTCTTTCCCACAAGTATTCTGTAGAAAAAAGAGGGAGAGTTGCGAGCAACAGCCGCGATCGACATGGAGGGGAGGGAATGCGCGCCCCGGTGCGTGCAAGCAGACCTGACAGCTTGGCGATGGAACGGACGTATCCAAATTGCTTTTATACGGGGTCTGCCGAATCTGACAGCGTTAGTTGTCTATACCCTATTTCCTTTGTATAGGAGATGATGTGTGTAGACAAGCGCCAACGGGTAGTCTACAGCCCAAGTGTATGTACAGACAAGTATGCCATGCTAACTCACCCGCAGACACGCGAAAAGAAAGAATTGCAAGACAAGGTCTCTCTGGACCATTGTGTGCGGCCTTGTTTCGGCTACCTCCCCGTTGCTTCCTCCGCCGCTTGGGCGCAAGGGATTGGATGTTAAAACACTCTTACAGAAATGGAAGGGAGAACCAAAAGACAAAGTTAGGAGGCTTCAGGATGTACGCAGAAAATCGAAAAGCTGGAATTAGCTAACCTGCACTGGTAGCTAGTCTTAGCTGGTAGGGCAAGAATGGCCGGGAAAAAGGTGGACAGTAGCGGGTCTAATTCGGCCGTTTTGCTCGTAAACCGAGCCCGTTCCACGTCACGTGACTCTGTTTACATGACAACGACCTGTCATGCACCGGTCTGACAGGTGTCCAGCATCCATGTCCCACGGCGGTTTTCCATTCAGACTGGTATCCACCATCTGAAATCTTGTGCTCGTCTAAACAAGCAAACTCAATCCGTATTAGGCCTTGTTGGAACCTATTAAACGCACTCGGGCAACCTAACGGGCTCTCTAATGAAGCCAAAATCTCGAGGGTCCGTCTCTTTAAATAAAAACCCACTGGGCCCCCCAGGCCCGAAACCAATTCTGCATTCCGCGAAAGAGAGAGAGAGAGCCCGAGAGCACCCGTCGTCACCGTCACCCAGCATCATGACGATTCTGCCCGCCAACCGAATGCCCAGGATCTTCGACTCCGCCCTGGGCCGGTCCTTCACCTCCACATCATGCCCCCAGTTTTTCGACAAGATGCTGACCAACAAGACCTTCACCGAATGCTTCCCCATGTCGTTCTACCTGCAATCTTCGTCGTCTTACGTGGCCACCATTCGATCCGCCACCAACAACACAAAGCCCCTGGAAGACATTCTCGACACCTCGTGCAATGGCATTTCCTCCTTGGACGACTGCACCGCCGTAATGAAAGATCTGGCCAACAAAATGATGCAGAACTCGACCTGCGGCCTCGACTTTGCCAAAAACAACTCCAACGTGATCCAGGCATACTCCGACCTCGTGGCATACCCGGTCGTGTACCAAACCACCTGCCTGAAGACCTCCGTTAGCAACTCTCCTTCCAGTGTACCCATCTCGCCTCAGAACAACGGCACCGAGTACTGCTACATCAATGCTCTATACAACGAGGAGCTCGCCTCAGAAAGCTTTCTGTATCTACTGGCTCTCGGTACTTCCTTTCCTACCGGGCCCGGCTACGGATCCCCCAGCTGCTCAGAGTGCACGCGACAGGTGATGCAAATCTACCACGGCTACACTGGCGACACAAAACAGCCGATTCGACAGACATACGAGGGAGCCGCGCAAGTTATTGATTCAAACTGCACGGCCGGTTTCGTTCCCTCCGACCTGCTGGACCCACCGGCAAATAACAATACCAAGGCTAACGCTGGCGTTAGAACCGTTCACCCCACCAACATCATCAACATGTTGATGCTGTCATTGTTTCTCAGTGCCATTTTCACCGTCCTTTAATTTCACGGACACGGACACGGACACGGACACGTTTCCAATTTCACAAACACTTTTGCATTATTACCTACTTTGGTATCCTTGCCTGCTCGGGCATGGTACAGGTATCACGAACCACGCGCATCTCTGCAGCATACCAGCAGTTTGGCGAACAAGAACAACAAAACTCTGCATTCCTCAAACCGCATCACTAACGGGCTTTTGCCGGCTTCCACTGGAACAGCCGACATCGGACCAGCATCCTTCATCAAGGTGTACATATTTTATTTGGGTATATATACACGGACATAGAACTAATGAAAACACGATAGATTTTCTCACACTCCTCACGGTTTCTTGCTTTTTTTCAAAGACACGTAAGTATAATATTGCAAGGATCTTCGTGTTCAAGCATCTCCGATCTTAGCACGACACGGTTTTCATTTTCCCTTTTCAGGCAGTCTTGCCGATCCTTCTCAAGCTCTTGCGGCATCGGAGTTTGAGTTGTACCCGCGGCAGCCATCGTCGGCTGTAGTGGGGTGACTGATACATCCGCCCGTGCACTGTTCAGTTCCGTTTGTGTCGGGGTTCGAGACCTGTGTGCGGTGGTTACAAGGGTCAGCAAAATACACCAGAAGCCTTAGTGTCGCTGATTGCCGCAGAACCCCGAGCCCTGCGTGTCAATGGTGGGTTCATCAGAAGTTTACACTCTCGGCTTGTAGCGGCGGCATAATATCTCAAGATCTGCCCGGAATACAAAGACTGTGGTCGCTTATCTCGATCGTGTGTTATTATAATTCGAAATGTGAGATACGCGGGCACAAAGAGATCTCGTGAGGCCGGCGATTGGCGTTCAGATACCGAGACGACCTAAGTGGGTCAGTCCATTCAGTTTCTACAGCTACCAGAGTCACGTGAACAGTGCACCTCGAACCACAACACTCTCTTACCAGGTGGACTGATAACTAAAACGCGTCCGTGCTCTTTCTACAAGATGCGTTTCTCAAGTTCCAACGTGTGTAGTTCCGCTCTGAAGCAGCTTCTATCTTTGAACTATTACTTAACCAGGTTCTCCGTACACATCCACATTCCTGGACTACTCAAACCACCAATATCTATCAATAACAATGAACTATAGCACATATACCTTTTAGTTAAGTCGTCTTGGTCTTGACCTTGTTGCCCCGAAGCATGCCAATGGCTCCGACCACCAGAGCCACAAAAATGGTGACAATCAGATCCATGGCGGCATCACAGATCATCAGCCATGCACTGACACTGACGGATCCGAGAGGAGCAGAAGAAAAGGACAGAATGTACTCAATTGGGTAGGGGAAGACGTTTGGAGGAAGCCAGAAGATGGCGGTCTTTCTGTTCTTGATTCGCAGAAACATCTTCACTCCAGTGGTGGACAGAAAGATGGCCGAAGAGATGATTGTGAAGAATCGGGCCTTGGAGGCCGTCAGCGAGTTGTTGATATCTTCAATCTCCACCTTGAGCTTTCCGTACTCTCGATCCAGCTTGGCCCATTTCGCAAACTGGTCCTGTGAGCTGGTGTTTGATCTCTGGGTATGCACTTCAATTGCTCTCAACTGAGCTTCTTTTCTTCTTCGTAGCTGCTTGGATGGTACGATTCTTGTAATGATTTCCCACAGCTGAGTTAGTACGAGCGACATTCTCCCACAGTTCCGCGCGCCCCTCTTAAGTACTCACGAATTCCTGAATGGCTGGCTTGCCCAGCTTGCTGATGACCTTGGCGTAGAGCACCACAAACGCCACTAACAACAGCAGTCCTGCGGCAGGAGCTCGATCGAGCGGCACAAACTCGGCAGCAGTGGCTCCCACGGGTGCCACAAATTCGGCGTCCACAATAATCGCCTCGTCCATGTCGTGTTTTGATGGTGTGTGAAATCGAGGAGATTCAGTTTTCGAGAGATGCTCGCCAAAGGTGTGTGGTGTGCTTACTACGCCTATTAGAGTTCACTATTTTTCCTCGTTGACTGGGAAGTTGGGAGGTTTCTTGTATCTGAGAGTTGGAGCAGAGGTTCGAAAATTTAAACAGAACCACCAAGCTCAACGAAAGCGCGCGTTTACCCGTTCCCCGTTTCTCATCTGCGGTGGCATTACCCGACTTGTTGATTTCCGGAACCGAGAGAGATACTACACCCCACGACAGAGACACTGCGACGCTCTTGTACCATCGACCCCCTCGAGCCAACCCACACCAGTCTCTCCACTCCAAACTACAGCCACCCTAACACGGAGGGTTTTATATGGAGGACAAACAACTCGAATACAACATGACAGACCCTTCTTCCGAAAGCGAGGAGGTTGAGACCTGGATCTCGCACTACTGTTCATCCACCGGCCACGATTACTTTGTGGAGGTGTTCGAGGACTTTATCGAAGATGACTTCAACCTGACAGGCCTCATGTTCCTAGTGCCCTACTACAAGGAGGCGCTGGAAATGATTCTGGATCTGGAGCCCGAAGACCCCCTCAAGGTACCTTCCATCCCCATGTTTGAACATTCGGCCGAGTTGCTCTACGGCCTCATACACGCCCGATTTCTGCTCACCAAGACGGGATTGCAGATTATGGCCAAGAAATACGACGAGGCCCAGTTTGGAACCTGCCCACGATACTACTGCGACGGAACACGGCTGCTGCCCACGGGACGACACGACCTGCCCGGATACGAGTCTGTGCGGCTGTATTGCCCATGCTGCTGTGACGTCTACGTGCCCCCCAACTCTCGATACCTCAACGTCGACGGAGCCTTCTTCGGCACCTCATTCGTGGGACTCTTCCTCAAGATGTTCCCTGAGGTCGAGCGCAACTGCATTCCCCTGCGTAAAAACATATACGAGCTCAAGCTCTTTGGCTTCCGCATCAACGAGATGAGCTACAGCGGCCCGAGGATGAAGTGGCTGCGACAGTACCCAGAGGACCCCAGTGTTCTGGATGAGGAGGACAAACTGCCCCCACCACGAACCGAAGAAAAGGATGATGATGGAGATGTGAAGCTGGAGACGGACCAGGAGAACCGAGCATGAGCATAAAGGTGGAACATGTATTTAATGACTATGAGACGACAGCCGAGAGTAAAAGGAACCTCACGGCACCGCAGTAGTTGGCCTAATCGCAGCTCTGAGATAGCTTATGACTAACCCTTAACTCTACTTCATTACAGTAGGGCAGCTACTTGTACCAGAGGATGCACCCCCTTCAACAAGCCCTCTATCCTCGTCCCACATGGAATAATACTGGGCTATAAATAATCACTGAAAACGAAATATATATTGTTATTAATTGCTAGATTGGACGCCAATTAAATAGTTAGTATGGTATTGTACACAAACCCCCTGCTCTTCCCTCATGCAAATATTTCTGAACCTCCTGTCTCACTCATTCTCCACCTCCTGGAAAACTAAATCCAGATCTCCTTGGTGATGTTCTGACGCTTCTGACACTCGTACACGGCAGGAACGGTACCGGACGAAAAGTAGCAGTACATGTTCTTGATGTATTCGGGCGAGCTTCCATCAGGAACAAAGGGACTCTCTCGGTACTCGTACTTGAGGTAGTCTTCACGACCCGTCTTGTTGCCGACAATGTACTGGATGGCGTTGTGCCAGAAGGTGGCGTTCAGAGGTGCCGACTTGGGCCACTTGTGGTCAGGATCGTAGGCATCTCGTGCGGAGTACTCAAAGACCCAATCCAGCTTCGCGTCAGGCTTTCGGGGAGGATAGGTAACGTGGGGGAAGGTGGTCGAGTTGGAGAGCCCCGGCTTGTCAATGTCGTACTCAAAGGTCTTGTTGAGCTGGGCGTAGTAGTTGATGGAGTTGACAATCTCAAAGGTCTTGGTGTCAACTTCGTAGTATCTCCAAGATGGGTTGTAATTGTGAAGAGGAGTGACCGACTGAGAAATCCAACCCACGGTCAAAGCGTTCTCCAAACTATTGTCAGTTCCATTTCCAGCATAGTAGACGTTGAACTGATCCTCGTGAGTGTGTCCAAAGAAGAGAGCCACAATGGTTTCGGGAGCGAAACGATCGATGATCTGGCGAATGACCTCGGTTTGATGGGGCATGGCGTTTCCGGTTCCTCCTCCAGTGGGAACATGGGCCATGATCCACACTCGAATACCCTTCTTCTCCGCATCAACAAGCTCGTCAACAAGCCACTTCATGAGTCCAGAAGTGTCGGGGTCAGTCATGTTCCAGTAGTTGTAGTAGTTGGCCTGGTACCACAAGTTGGAGTCCAGCGAGATGACTCGAAGACCTCTCTTGGTGTTGACAGCATAAGATCCGTAAGTGTGGATAGCTTCGGCTTGAGTCTCCTCATCGATCCAACCATAGTCCTTCCACAAGTCAGCAGACAGCTGGGCGTTCCAGATGAACTCTCCCAGGAAACCTGATCGGTTCTGGGCCTGCTGGCCATAGGGGAAAGAGTCGTGATTTCCAAAAGTGGAGTACATGGGAATGTCTCCAAGGTACTTCTTCATGTTGTAGTAGATGTCTTCCTCGGACTCGATGATCTTGGCCAGAGAAAACCAACTATCAATGTCATGAGAGACCATGTCTCCAGTGAAGAGACCAAATTCGAAAGACAGGTTCTGTCCAATCTTGGCCACGTTGGCAAGGGAGTCCTCCAGCAGAATCTGAGGAATATCACAATCGTAGGAGCCGTATTTCTGGGCGGGAAGAACAATGTCGGTGTAGTTGGCCTTGTAGGCAGGTCCGTTGTGTAGAGCGTCAACGCAGCACATGTGGTAGCCTCCCGTACAGTTGGCTTCTCCTCCAACCTGGTATCTGAGATCCACATGGAAGTCAGACAGGTGGACCACGTTGAAAGTCTCATTATTGGATTTGGGAAGAGATAGATTCTTGGGCTTCTCGGGCCACCATCCAGTCAGGTTGTACTTGGGGGTAGGAGGCAAGGGACAGGACTTTCGCACCTGGTAGTAGCACAGATACTCTCCATCGATACCAGTGGGATCAATGAGGGTAAGAACGTTAGCAATATGGGCACCCTTGGAGCCGACTCCAAAGTTGAAGCCCTGATACTCGACGGTACAGAACTCTTCCCAATCGTACTTTTCACAGAGCTTGATAAGAATCTCGGGAATCACTTTGTCGTTCTGCAGAGCAATGGTCTTTCCGAGCTGAAGAGCAGAAAGACACTTGCCGCACTTGTCCAGATGAGTAGAGTTGTAGAGCTGCACAATGGCGTTGACTCCGTATTCAACAAGCTCATCGTGACCCTTGTAGTGGACGTCTGGGACCTCGATGAGCGATGCAGCCAGAGCCAGACCAGCAGTAAAAAGCAGCTGGAGTTTCATGGTGGGGGTTCTAGAGTTCTTGGCAGATCTTGGCGCGTCGCATCGATTCCAGACTCAAGTATTTATATTGACGACTGAGAACGTCTTTGTCCGAACAGCTAAGTTTGATGAGAGCCGTCTGCTGGAGCCGTCGTCCGGTGGGCATTGCTCTCTTTAGCCATATTAAGCGACCAAGAGCGATTAGGTATTACATTGGTATGTCTTTTATTGTTCGTAAAGAGAAATTTACCTTCATATTGGCATGCCGTGTCTAATTCTCTTTTTGTTGTCTTACCTCAATATTGGACGTCTTGGTCTTGGAAACGACTTACCAATGTTTGATCATGTGGTGAACTTCTCGGACTGTTCCAGCACAAACCCAGGTATGAAACCCTTCTGTAATCGATCAGTTGAGAACACGAAACAACACCCGGGGTGTTCGCTGCTTCCGAGACTCTATCTCCGCATTCCATACTTCATTCCGTAACTGAATATGCAAATCATGATCATCCCCGAAACTCCGAAACGTTGAGTGGGAGACAGACGGCCCGCAAGAACCAATAATCTGGCATCGTGCCTTGCTTTGCAGCCTATACGAAGCCGGCTCATGATGCTAAAAGATATGCCAGCCAACCCCAACAATTGCATTTGTTTTTGGGGAGCTTACTCCTAATACAGGATTGACTAGAACGAAGACTGTTCGGCATAGAAGGCCATCAGCAGCGTCTTTTTTGGCCCACAGAACTTCCCACCAGCTTGGCACAATCTCATGAAGGTGGGAGAGCGAATGAGAGATGCTATCCAGTCCGTTTGAGCCGCGGATAAGCATCGACGCTAGAGTGCATAGAAACCAATGTTCGCATGCAGCCGATGCCGAAAACAGCCATCTACCAGGTATAGGGCTCGAGAGAAGTAAAAATAAAACGGCGGTTTAGCATTTCCTGGGATAGAAAAGCGTATTGAATGCCCCGCCAAGCACTTTCTGTGTTTCTAAGTCTCATCACGATTTTTTCTTGGCATTGTCTAAGCGCGCCGTTTATCTAGGCTTGGCGCTCGTTATCAGTGCATATGCACATTTTCACAGGTGGCTGGCTCTCGACATGTGGTGTACAATTTCCATGATTACGGCAGCGTTGGTAGAGTTTAGATCCCTCCACGTGCTCATTGACGGGTGGATTTCGTGCTGTTTCAGATGTGCAATTTAAATTTCGCTCATAGTACAAGTAGTGAGTTTTCACGTGATGGCGATACCAGGAACATGATCTATCATTTTACTACTGCTCTAATAGTGTTTCAATTTTACGTGCTAATTACTGTACTTATATATGCGTGACTTTTGGGGATACCTACCATTGCAGCTCCACTTGAGGAGGAACGTAGCCATGGAAGGTGGGCATGGGAGTGTTGGCCTGCCAGGTTTGAGAGCTGGGCGGCGGCTGAGACCCAGGAATGCCGTTTTGGTCGATAGCAGACACCAGAGAAGAAGCCCCGTTGCTGTAGGTGGCCGCCTGGGCTAACCCGAGCTGGAAGTTTTCGAGATCGTAGACCACGTAGGCCGATCGCAGAAAGGAGTCCCCTAGAATGATGTTGCTGGTGCCGGTTTCGTCGTTGGCATTAGGGGCCACGAGAAATCGACACATGGGGATGCCATCTGAAGAGATGACGGCCGATCCATCTTGTTTCTTGATGGGGTCCAACAGGGAAGAGATGGGAACACGGATCTTGGATCCTTGGAATGAGTACTCCAGGTACTCGCCCACGCTTCCTGAAGAACAGCTGGCGACTCTGTAGCCGGTTTTGGCGTCTTGTTGGACCTGGAACCGGTCTGCCAAAGTAGCATAGGCAGACGGAGGGAGAAAAGTCAGAGTAGCTCCAGAGTCCAATAGGGCGGCAGAGGTGACTTCGAGCACGTTGAGTGGCACTCCTCCGACCAGATCAACTGAGTCGAGAGTGATGAAGAACGAGACGGGGTCGGGGTGGTTTTCGGGATGAAAGTTGATGAGGGGATGCAGGGTGATGGGGCCCTGGATCTTCGAAGCGTCAACGCCTCCAAAGATGATGGTGCCCGAGGTGGCTTCCAACGAGTCCAAGTACAGAGAGTAAGAGGGCGTGTTGATGTACCCTTCTTCTGCCAATCGATATGGCAGGTTGGAATAGGTGAATGTGGGTGCTTCCGGGTGTCCTGGAATGACATCATTGGAAGCCTGGAGACCCTTGAGACCTATTCCAAACACATTGGTGGTGGAAGTAGTTCCCGAAGCGACTCCAAACGTGTAGTCTGCGAGAGTAAGACCGTTGAAATTGAGTGTATCTTTGCCCCACAGTCCGTAGGCGGAGGTGGAGTCGCCGTAGGAGATGAAGAAATACTCATTGATGAGAGAGAAGGTGGAAGAGATCATGCGGTTGAAGATGTTCTTCGTCTGTCCACATGAGCCGCCTTTACTGGTGAAGAGGGGACTCAAACACTCGTTGTTGTTGGGTGATGGGACCCACATGTCCGAGGATCCTGTATCAAGAGACAATGCAAACTGTTGGGGTGGTGATCCGATGCTCACGCTCACCTGGTAGTAGTAGCCCATGTTCTCGAGCTGAGTGTCATGGTGAGTTGATGATGAGCCAGCAGCATCAGTCTGGGGTTCACTCCACTTGTTGGAGAAACCCTTCACCACATCGAAGGACATCTCCAGAGCCTTGGGAGCCGATCTCTTCATCAGAGTCGGCATCCCTACAACCATGTCAAGCATACCTGCCAGAGGTAGTAGATGGAGGACCTTCATAGTAGAGAGGCGGGGGAGATGCGCTGAAGAGTGGGCGAGAGTGTGTGGATCCAGTCCTTGACGATATTAATGTCGGAAACAGCATCCTTATGTACACCCGCTTAGTGGGTTGGAGCCCCACGAATATTATTATCACGCTCCTCGTATCACTGTACTTGGCCCTGTAGACCGTAGGGCTGGCCACGGGCATGTCATAATATTTCTAGATGCGTCGGGGGGTCGTTAGTCTAGTGGCATAATTATTTTCGACGTGAGAGGCCCGTACAAAGGAGGTGTGAAAAAGGCACCTTTGTGTGGGGGCCACCCGCTTGTTTCACTCGTGCATTAGGGTGCAGGTGGGCTGGTAAACACCTCCTTGTTGGGCTGGTGATAAGTGCCTGTTAAGGTTTGGATGGAGATCTAAGACCGCATTGGGAAAGTTCGGACTGGAAACACCACTCTAGGTGTGCAAGGGTGCGAAGTCGAGTCGATACGGGCGGGTACCCGCTCCAGGTGGCTTGTTTATCGTGCACACCCGCATCTACCGTCGTGGTGGGCTGCAGGCGGGGTACTTCACATTTCATGTTGACTATGATACGTTTTGTTACGTTCCTTCGATACACGAAGGCTGAGATACTGTCCCGTGGGAATTCCAAGTAAATCGCTACTAGTATCGTAGCCTGCCAACCTATCCGTGCCTGTTTCATGAGTAATCATCTCGTTTCACAGTTCTTGACTGGGTTTACTGGGCGACACCCCCAAGGTTGGCTGGTTTGAGTTTTCCGAGACCAGCTTCTGGACCGTTGGCTGCCTCATAATAAAATTACATCTCGTAACCCAAGGTAGTATACACCGACCAATCCAAGCGACAAGGGTCCGTAATGTGCCAGAATGTTACTTTTTGCGGCCAGAGTTCTCCCCTTTGGGCCCGTCACTTATCTCAACGGTACAAGCCGATTATCTGAGAAGCCGAACCTATCATTGAGTGTAAGATAGCGGTGTTTGAAGTCAGGGGTAGAGGTGGCCGAGCATGTAGTAATCTCCTGTGCCTGGAGGCGATTCCTGGTTGCATAGTGCACTGTTTTTATACAGGTCTGTGGTCGACAGTATGTAGTCGGCAGTAATGGCAGCATATGTTTGAGTCCAATACAAGTACCCATACTGAACCGGTGGGTGAGTTGTTTCTCGCCTGAATTTCATGTCTAATCTACACACAGCCATAGGTCATAATCTGCCTCCCACCCAAATGGTAGCGGCAACACTTCCAATGAAAACAAGCAGGGTAAAAACGTCCCGGGTGTAGTGGTGGACAATCCACAACTTCAACAGCGCCTTGAGATTGAGGTTGATCTCTGCACCACGATTGCGGGGTGGAGAATGAAGGCTGTAGAACCAGAAGTCGGGGAGCTTTGTTTGACATTTACTTGAGGAATTCTTCGGCATCATCGTCATCTATCCCAGACTCGAGATTTACCGCCCGGGTCGTCTGTTTCCTTGCCCTTCTGGTATCGGCTGTAGCATATCGGTTTCGAGAGAGATTTGGGTTTACAGTACAACGATGTTTGGGCGGTGTGTGCGGTAGGTACGCGAGAGATGGTGCAGTTGACATGCGCAAGAGACGCGAAGAAGAATTCCAAAAAGCGAAGATGACTAAGCGGGGATTCAAAGCTGGGCGGTATGGGAGTGCTGGCTGAAGGGACCTATCAGATCTGATGATTGAATGAGGTCTGTTGCTGTGTAGTATTGTTTGCTGGGTAGCTCTTCGAGATAATCAGTCACTGGATCTGTCGACTTTCTGTTGATGAGGTTGTTGTTTTGGGCAATGAAGCATGGCGAAGTTGAGGATGATGTCGTTAACTAGTCATCAATCGCAGCCAAGCAAATTCGAATCAAAACTCATGATTATCATTTACCGTAGAGTTGGAGGCGGTTTGGGTGTCAGAAAAGTGATTGAGTGAAGGTTGAAAGAGGACCGGGTTTCGACCTGAGTGTATATCATGTAGCTATACCTTCAAGTGTAGCTCTGACACGGAGTACTCGTACCGTGTATGCACGGGTGTACATAAACAGGATCTAGTGCTCTGTACTCGTACGAGTATGTACCTATGGCTATGTTGTGACGTTCCCAGGTCGCATGATCTCTACGTACCCCTGGGTACATACTGGTAACCTCCATAGTATGTACAGTGTGTACTCCGCAAGCCACGACAAAATGAATACTCTCTTGAACAACGTCATGGTTGCCCCAACTCGTGTTTCAATGCAAAGCCACGGAAACAGGCTACAGTATCGGTGGAAGATCGTTTCTTTTATCATAACTCACCAGCTATTGCTTTCATTCATAAATTCACTCGTTCAAGAACCGAGCAAAAGTAATGTTGAGTAATTGGAAACCGACATCGTTGTTTATCGTGACTAGAAAAGATGGTGTCGAGACTTTAGCCTGGATATTAGCCTGGGAATGGGCATTAGTTCGAGACTCCGCATTAGCGCTACACAAAATCACCCCACCTCTGAGATACAAGGTGTGAGTGGGTGGGCCGTTTCTGTGTTTGGCACGTGATCAGCAACGGCCCGAACGCAAGGTGCAATTGCTGCATCTTATCGAGACAAAATGTCTCAAACTCTTGCTCTGATCCGTAACTTACTGGTCTATTGCTCCCACTCTAATGTGGTTCCCGTTCTGTCTCGGGAACTCTACCGAAGCAGACGATGGTGCCCAGGCCTATGTAATGACGTGGTGCGCTGATGCTGCCACATCATAGGGTGATGTGCGTTCGCTTCTGCTCATGTTTACGTCCTCGTGTGCGAAGCTACGGCCCCTCTTGCTTCCGGGGGATTTAGACCATATTCTTCCCGACTAAGAATACACGAATCGAGTCTAATGGTGCATTAGCGTCTACTTGGCTTTCTCAACTAAACTGCGTCTGCTACACTGTAAATGATCACCCAACATCAGACCACGCCTCGCCTCTCATCGTGTCATTCTGTGGCTTCACCACAGCACCCCCTAGCATTTCAGTATCGTACCACGCCACACAACGGCTAGCTGCGCGAAGTATGTTGTTGAGCAACGTTCCATGTCTGGAAAGGGAGTCGTTTGGAACATCTGATTTCTTTAGCCGAGTGCCAAGCTTGTGTACAACATTCTGTCTAGCTATTCGAAGGGTCCTTGCTTCTCTTCCACTCCATCAGTCTAAAAGAACTCTACTTAGCCTTCTACTTACAGTATCCTTCCCTCATGAGATTATATTTAGTGCCAATCTCGCGTGACTTTTGGGCTCATGTTTTAGGGTCCAGAGAGCATGCACAAGGGCCCAGAAACACAAAACGCAAGGGAAACCTCCAAAACGCAAAATAGTTATGGCCCAACAAAAGCACTTATATTACCGATCAATTACCAGGTTTACGTAAGACTTGCTCTCCGAAAGCCCACGGGATGACTCAAGGCTAAGCGTTGCTTTTTGTCAGGGGCCTCTCCTCACTCCACGGC